>CABEEJ010011637.1:0-10461 GCA_901482245.1 Timema douglasi | reverse complement strand
AGATAAATGTGTGCCGGGACCGAGGATTGAACCCCGGCCGCCAGCACAGAAGTCTGACACCTTACCCCTAGACCGCCAGGTCACCCCCCAAACACACAAATTTTCGCATTTATAATATTAGTAAAACTACTTGGGTTCTGATTGTATCAAGAGGGGTAGACGTCTCTTCTTTTAGTCAAACAATTCCCAAGAGGTCACAGAGGACCGCTACTTATAGTAGGACTGTAGGAGGACACTATATAAGGTCAGTGTTATTGCAGTTTTTAATAACAAAACAATTTTTTTTTTGTCAACAAAGTAAATAAAAGTATTGCTCCAGTAGAATTAAAGTGTTTAATTTTATTCCCTTGGTGATATCAACAGTTTTTGATTATCTGTTAAGGGCGTCCTGGAATTCGATGAAAACTTTTTCTCTTCATTCAAAAAGTGTATCATCTGATGCCGCTATGCTCATGACAGATATTAAACAACTGTTGATGTCACCAAGAGAAAAAATTTAAACTCTACGTCTACTGAAGAAATATTTGATTTATTTAACGAAAAAAATGTTGCGCTATAAAAATTGCAAAAGCTTGGATTAAAACGTATGCCCTATACTTCCACCTTCTTGTGTTTGGATACTATTTCATAAATTAATGATAAATTATGCTTAAATTTGATATTCAGACAGATTTTACAGAATTATTTTATACGTTTAGTAATATTTAATTATAGGTTTATTTTAAGGAGAAAGTTAGATACAATTTGCGATAATTCATTTGGGAGTAGGAATTGAAAGTAACCTTTTTAAAATCGTCTCTAATACAACTTGTCCCTATGGATTAAAATCAATCACACTATCCACTAACCAAGCCATACTTCCCAGTCGAGACCCAGACAAATTATCCACGAAGACAATCCCTAATTCCTAGATTACGATCAGGCATTCTAACCATGCATCTAAATATCCTTGTCGTGTCAGGGTTCAGCACACTAAGTCAGGCAGACTAGCCATGCAGCTGGTCTTAATTTCAATTGGTTGTTTTGATCAAATAAAAATTTTGAAGATAAAAGTAAACATGATAAAAAAAAATTAAGATTATTTTGCTTCTCATCTTGATGTTATCACACGGTATATTTTTAAATAATAAATATACGTGTTTTGAGTTACGGTTGATTGATTAGTTTGATTGACGAGTGTGTGTTACAGATGCTTAGAGAATATGTAGGACAAGTCAATGCAATACTTCGCAATACTTCACAATACATCAGATAAAGATACAGTACAGAAAAGATTACACTTATATATTGTTGTATTGTTTACTAGATAATTACCCGTCAATCGCCTGGGTTGGGTCTTATATCTCATATCTATATCTAGGAACATTTCTCAGGTGCTCCAATGGACATAAGATAAGGATAATTTTAGAGAAAGTTGTGCTTTGTGGCCACCATATCGAAATAAAATGGCAGAATTAAATTTTTATTCGCATGTATGTTAACCGGAATTCCGAGATATGTTCATGCGAGATTTCAGCCTAATCGTTATGTTGGTCTTTGAGTCAGCCTATATAAGTATTACTCGCTTTGCTTGCTGGGGGCTCCGCCCCCAAACCCCCAGTGAGTTTTGTTTGCAAGTGAATGTACACTAATGTAATTCCAGAGCAGTTTTTTTGATAGTTCTTACCGTTCAGCCACAAGAAACCTCCAAAGAAAGGTCTGAACCGACTTTAAAGTTGCTCCAAAATTTTGATTTTTTTTTTAGGCGGTTAAAAATTATTATTTTTAAATTTTTTAAATTTTCCTGTTTGTTACAGGCTAAAAGCTATAAGTTCGCCAAATTTCAAGTTTCTAGCTCATCTGGAAGTGGGTAAACATTAATGTCAGTGAGTGAGTCAGCCGTGTGTCTTTATAGTAGTATAATTATACTATTAATTTGAATAGAAAATTCTGTTCATTTTCCAACAATATTATGTGTTTAGTCATTCTTCTTCAAAAGGCTCTAACCTACACCCAATATCACCTCTTGGGGTAACTGCAGGGCTTACAGAGCATTGTACTCTCTCTCTCTCTCAGTCAACTGCTGTCCAACTCCCCTCGCTCTCCCTCTCTCTCAGTCAACTGCTGCCAACTCCCCTCGCTCTCTCTCAGTCAACTGCTGCCAACTCCCCTCTCTCTCTCTCAGTCAACTGCTGCCAACTCCCCTCGCTCTCAGTTATGTCGGAAGGTGTGTACCCACGTGGGGTCGACATTTCTCTCTGGCGAGTCACAACACCTTGCTATATTTGTTTTGAGGGCCCCGTCTTATAACCGGAGACCCATACTGACGTTAGCCCACGACTCTTGCCCCGGGAAACCGGAGTGAATTCTACGAGTGAGTTTGAAATGGGGGAAAAGGTTGAGGAGGGAGGGAGCGAACAAATGTATCGCACTCCCAAATAGAAGATGGCTGCTGTTTCCACACGTTCCATCACAGACTCAGTCTTAAATCAGGAGTGAAGGATGACCTTAAACACGCACGAATCCTGGATAGCTCAGTGGGTTAGAGGAGTACTAAGTCAAGGATCCCGGGTTCAATTTCCGTGTTCAAGTAACATTTTTCAATTATTTTAAATTAATAAAATATTAAGTTTGATCCCTAATAACAATACTTATAACGTATAATGATATGCACTTGTTAAAAATGTGCAATAAACTTTTACAGTCGAATTAAGGGAATCAAGGTAAACTAAAAGTATGTATGTATGTGTGTTTCGTAAATATTTCGGGTAGTTCTAGAAACACGTGATACATATTAACCAAACAATCAATCGGCCATGAGGGAGCCTAGCCAGCAACAGTTCAATGACTAGCAAACCAGATCAAACCAGCTCCATTTCACTGTTACAGGTACCACACTTAGAGCACAGCGAAGTAGCTTAGACATCGTCCATGTCTCCTTCTCCAAATGAGTACAGTTGAACCAACCCATTAGCCGGGTGTTAACCAAACAAATCGTAACTATTAGTCGTCTATCCTAATCCTCGCGGTAGAAAGGTGCAAGTACGTGTAGGGCACCAGCGGTAGATTAAATGACAAATACAAACCAGCTGTGACGGTCCGCTGCGATATAGGTCAAGAGAACCAGAGTTAGATAACCGTTCAGTTCCAGACAGTGAGTAGAAGTATTTTTTTCTAAAACATAGCTCGTAATACAAATTTACAGAATACTCCCCAACAGGGATAAGAACAGGGGAAAAGAGAGAGGGTGGAAAGTTCCGCCAACCACGCCTCAGCAAGACAGCGCTCGGAGGAGTGCGCGTAGGGGGAGTGGAGGCTGGCACATGCGCAACGAGCAGAGAGAGAGGTGGTGGAAATTTCAGCCAACCACGCATCAGAAAAACAGCGCTCGAAGGAGTGCGCGTAGGAGGAGCAGAGAGAGAGGGGGGAGACAGAAAACATCTGAGCATCAAACATTACAAGAGTTTCTTGGAAGAGGTTTTAGCACTCAAATTAATTAAGGCTCATTAGTGAAGATTTAGGAATATTACCACCATCAGAGGCCGACCACGGAAAATTCCAATCAGCAGAAAAATCGATTAAAGGTAGTAGATACCACGCAAAGTGAGACATCAATTCCCTTGTGTGAGCTAATACTCATTAGCTCGGCACATATTGGCCTAAATCACCGAGGTTAACTATCACATTCATATGTTACCATCTCTTTTCATTACAGTTATCCAAAGTGATAGATGTCAGCTGTTGGCGTAGGGATGTATTAGAGACTATTTCTAGTAACTTTTTGATCTGTCATCCAAGTAAGCTAAGGTCATGAATGATTTATATGTAGGCGGTGCCCTTAAAGTTCTTCAGCCCTCAAATATCCCCATTCGATTATTTGTGTTCATAACATCTATTATTTTTCATAGAATACGTCGCTTACATAAGCTATTTATGAATATTATTCTATAACGCCAGGGGAGCTAGGACTATATTAAGGACCTCCCTCCAGTGGCGTGTCGTGTAGTGGTCGCAAAGGAAGCAGACCTTGTTTAAACTGCACCTGTGATATGTTCTCGACAACTTGGTCCTTATTTAACAAATAATACATATGCTTTGCATGTCTCACACAGGAATGTATTCTCTTCCCTAGATACATGACCAATGAGTGGTCTACTGAGTAGGGTATGAACAATTCGCAGGTGCAGTTTATACTAATGCTGTTTACCCTAGCAATACTTCATGACACGCCACTGCTTCCCTCCTCATACCTCCGCAATATGTATCCTGTATATTCAAAATATATGAAGAGTATAATGGAAAAGGAGAGATGGTTGCCTTACATGCATCATTTAGTACAACCACTTTTTTATTGTCTTAAGCCCCACAAGGACAGAGGAAAATATTATTTTAAACAAATAATTTAAATATGACAGAGACCTCTTTTAACTATAATCTAAAGTACATTATAAAAGTCTCACAATTGTCTAACAGATGGCAGCACTAACCCAATTTGAGTTAAAATTGAACCCTCCTCCATCATATTCACACATATTTTTAAATTTGGATTAACTAAATGATATGCGCATAGTATGCAACAGATATCTGTCAAATGACAAAACAGTAAAAAACTAAGTTGACCATCAAAAACACCTGCCATCGTCATCTTGGCAAATGTTAAGTAGGTAATTAAGAGGGCCAAGGCAGCTGTGCCGTAAGCGAGAAATTACCGCTCAGACGTTCAGCTACAACGCAATATTTAATTATACGTTGTGTTATTTCAAAATATGGTTCACGTCAGATTAAAGTCTAAAGATTCTTACAGGGTTCTTTTTCCTCGACAAACCTTTATTTTTAATTTTAATATTATTTTTAAAAAATGTTTGAAAATGAGACTTTATCTCATTTTCGACGACTTTTTAATCATATTAGCGGAACTTTGAGAATGGGCTTGGTGAAAAAGGGCTCTAGATTTAGTCTTCCTCTAACAAATAGTAACTATTTGATAGATTCACAACAGAAAATGCTAAGATATTTGAGAACTATCAGCGAGCTTCCTCTTTACCTTGAAATAAGAAGTTTCGTATATTTCTTGCCCTATATTCTTATTGACGTAACAAAGGGTGGTTCTAGGTTAGGGGCAAAAAGGAGTATAAGTTTGGAAAAAAATTGAGAGCTAGCTCCAAAAAATAAGACACAAGCCATGGTATTTAAGCCACGTGACCTGAAAGTGATTTGATACTTTCTCGCTGACCGAGGCAGCCGCCTTAAGGACTGTTTATAGATCATGTTACAAGAATACAGGGACAAGACTGAGAAGCACACCCCTGTTTCACCTCACATCGTCCATGATTTTTAGACTGTAAAATGTTTTACACTCAAGTCTACATGTTTGTTATGGGAAATTATAATTGATTATCATTTTTAATAACACAAACAGCTACTATCTTTAATAACTTAAGGGAAGGCTTCCAACTTAAATGGCTGTGTTCTCCAATAGTAGGAACAAGATAGATAGATCGTCACGTGTTTACAGTTTAATATCGCAAAGAAAGTACTCGATAAAAATAATAAATATATAAAATAAATCACATTAAATAGCTTCTAGTGTTTACCTAACTTACTTAATTCTTAACATTAGGAAATCGAAGGCTCATTACCGCACTTTCAAATTTACACCACCTAACCCTATATATAGGTAGTTCTATCCAGTCCACCTCATTACACTCTATCCCTATCTTGAGATAGTTCTATCCAGTCCACCTCATTACACCCTATCCCTATCTTGAGCTAGTTCTATCCAGTCCACCTCATTACACTCTATCCCTATCTTGAGCTAGTTCTATCCAGTCCACCTCATTACACCCTATCTCTATCTTGAGCTAGTTATATCCAGTCCACCCCAGTTCATCCTAACTCTTTCGGTTGTATTATAATGTTATCCTCCAACCAGCGTCTAGTTCTTCCCATTGGTCTCCTACCAATATTCAATATCTTGATCACGGTTTTAGTTCATTCCATTTGTGCTGCAAGAAGCTCACATAAATTCTAGTGCTATCCCTGGTTTAAACTGGCCCAAGTTTGGTAACCCCTGGTCTAGTAAACCTCCATGTTTAATAATGACAATGAGGGGTGTTTGTGCAGGAATATTTGGTTTATTGAATGTTCTCGAAATACATGGTCATGTGTTACAGTAAGTCGTTCAAGTTGAAGGTGAGGCTCTTAAGGGTGTCATCTAAGACAGACTTGACGATGGTTTGAAGAAGAGACAACACTTGGTCCTTTAATATCGACGTGATAACGCCGGTCAGGGCGTCACTGATGTCGTTCAGGATCTCGTTATCACCATCCAGATCAATTGTGATTTTCCTGAACAAACAAAATTCGAGAAAAATTTCAAAATCAATTTCAATGTGCGTTAACTCTTTCTGACGGTTCACTAACCATGCTTTATAGTTAATATATTTAATCAGATGATCTCGTTGTAAGATCGCTTAGGTTAGGTTAGGTTTAGGTTAGTTTTCATTGCAATTTTTTTTTTGCCAAGTTTATTGAAACCATTTTGGAAAAAATTGAATAAATTAATTGCTTTTCAAGGTTCAGATGACTAACCTTCATGCGAGTTTAATTTGATAAACCTTTTTTGTAAGGCCCCATTAATTGACTTATTTGCAAGTTCAGCTTTGAAAGTTTTAATAGACAAACCTATTTGTAAAATAAAGCTTAGTTATAACCGCAGAGTTTAAATGAAAAGCTTTTTCGTGACGTATATTTAACCAACCTCTTCTAAAGATTTAGTAGGCTAAAACTCTCAGCAATTTGTATGAAATATTATGTGTAGTTCTATTTTGGAAACCTTTTTAAAAGAGCTTAAGATCATTTTTATTTGAAAACTTCTTCATAGAATTTAATATTTAACTTAATTATATAATTTAGTTAATCAAGCACTTTAAAACGTTTTAGTAGGTGACCTGGTGGCCTAGGGGTAAGGTGTCAGACTTCTATACTGGTGGCCGGGGTTCAATCCTCGGTCCCGGCAAAGATTTATCTGATTACCAAACCCTTCCTTCACCTCTGACAAGACATCTTGTGAATGTGAGGAATGCCAGGCCTCCACCGTGGTTCGGATTCCACGTTAAACTGTAGGTCCTCCATTTCATCTAACAATCACCCTACCATTACACATTAGCGTGAGTGCGTATAACCCGAACGGGTAGTAAGACGCGGTGCTAAAAATAATAATAATAATAATAAAACGTTTTAACCTTATTTTATGAAGCATTCAAACTTTTTCATAAATTGTAATTGCAATTTTATAGAACGTGTTTGTAACGTCCAAAAATACCATATTTTAGTTGGTTTTGGTTGTAAAATCCCTTGTTTCGTTTTTGAATGCATCCCGGCTTTAAATCTTCTTGTTAAATTCTACACTTTCACATCATGCTTGCGAGGTAAAGCCGGACAACTGACTTACAAGCTGTGAACAAACGTTTTTATATTATGGTCATTCCGTATTAAATTGGAGGAGATGTTATCCAAATTATGTGACGATCCCAATTAGTGAATAAAGAGATATCCCTAAAAATAATTTGAACACAATTAACTGAAAAACTGAATTACATACAACCGCTTATTTCTACCTCTTTTTCTCCTGTTTCACAACAACATATCACCATCATATCACCATCATATCACCATCATATCATCAAGGCAGTTGCTCTTATAGATACTCGTGAAGGTGATGATGATTTTATTATTATTATTAGCACCGCGTCTTACTACCCGTTCGGGTTATAAGCACTTACGCTAATGTGTAATGGTAGGGTGATTGTGAGATGAAATGGAGGACCTATAGTTTAACGTGGGATCCGAACCACGGTGGAGGCCTGGCATTCCTCACATCCACAAGATGTCTTGTCAGAGGTTAAGGAAGGGTTTGGTAATCAGATAAATCTTTGCCTGGACCGAGGATTGAACCCCAGCCGCCAGCACAGAAGTCTGACACCTTACCCCTAGACCACCAGGTCACCGATGATGATGTTGATGATGTGTTGATTCAAGGGATGTATTAAGGTGGGGCAGAGGAGGGACTCAACCTAACATCAGAACTTTTACACTTTTCAAAGCAAGCATTATTGTTGAGTATTATTTAAATTGAAAAATGGCACCTGGACACGGGAATAGAACCCGGGACCTTTATTTTAGAACGCCAATTTTATGACCATTGAGCTATCCAGGAGTCCTTCCCATGTTGAGGTTCATTTTTTAACTCATGTTTTAAGGCAGAATCTGTAAAGGACGTGTGAAACTCGCCAGCAAATTATGAGCAATCGATTAAGATCGCGAGTTATCAGACAACGCAGCCAATCATCGACTCGGGAGAGCTTCGTGTTGACTGTAGTACAATGATAACTTTACGAATGCTCTTATCAAGATGAATTAAATAGACAAGCTATTATAGTTGCTAAGCACGGTTATCATATTCTTCAAATTTAATTTAAAGAAAAATGTGATATTTATATGAGGCTATAGCCGAGATTAACAACTTTAATAGCTTCTCTATTTAATACATATTATCATTTTGGCCAAAATAAATTAAATATTTCTCCAGTCGAAATATAGAGCTTAATTTACTTCTTGTGAACAGTTGTTCAATATCTGTCATGAGCATAGCGGCATTGGAAGAGAAACTTTTTAAATGAAGAGAAAATATGTGATTAAATTCCGGGACACCAAATGACTGATGTTTAAGAACTTTTGAGAACAGCAGCATTTGATTAACATTATACTTTATGTTTTTACTGAATAAATATTTATTATTATTATTATTAGCAGCGCGTCTTACTACCCGTTCGGGTTATACGCTCTTACGCTAATGTGTAATGGTAGGGTGATTGTGAGATGAAATGAAGGACCTACAGNATGAAATGGAGGACCTACAGTTTAACGTGGAATCCGAACCACGGTGGAGGCCTGGCATTCCTCACATTCACAAGATGTCTTGTCAGAGGTGAAGGAAGGGTTTGGTAATCAGATAAATCTTTGCCGGGACCGAGGATTGAACCCCGGCCGCCAGCATAGAAGTCTGACACCTTACCCCCTAGACCGCCAGGTCACCAATAAATATTTGATTTAGTGTGTCGAAAAAAACATTGTATTTCTATAGAAAAAACTGTAAGAAAACTGCCCTTAACTCGGAATCTCTCCCATCCCACGCAGCTGTGTTGGCGCATGGACAAGCACTTTACTCTAATATCCTCAATATTCTGTAATTTAAACTGCTTTAGGATCGGCGTGGTGGGTAGGCTGGGGAGCATGGTTGCCACATAGCGGAAGTTGGCGTGGTGGGTAGGCTGGGGAGCATGGTTGCCACACAGTAGGGGTTTGCGCGTTACTACTATTCAGGCATACTCAGTGACTGTCGAGAAATCTGGCAACGTGCATCGGTTGCTATGACAACTAGCTCTCACGTATAGGTCGCGCACGTGACGCGTCACCAATCCCCACTATAGCTGCGCTGACCTCAATCCCAAAGCAATTTATTAGGCAGTATGAACGTATTTTCGATCCAGATTATCCAGCCTAGGTCAAAGTTTAACAGTGCATGCATTTAAATGACCGGGAAGTAGGAACTTGCCCTTCACACTTACCCTGCGTGCTCGAACTCTAGGTCTTTCAGGGAGATTTTGACAGCCGTGGTGTCTGAGAGGTTGGCTAATACCTCGGCGTTGATGTAGAACTCGGTGATCTCACCGTGGGCGAGTCCGGAAGGTCCCAAGTCATCGATGGTTGCAGAGAAGTCGTATTGTAACTGTTAAACATCAAGGTCGGAGGCATGATGTGAAGCTGATATAATGGACCATTGGTCGTAGATTCAGAAGGTCATCATCTTGTTGTGCCTTATCGTGAATAGTGACTGATGGACAGACTGACTGACAAACTGGATAGTCTAAGGTAACCTGAGTTTAAGTGGCCAACTTGCTAAGGAAAAGGAAAGTTCCAAGAATGGTGACACTTTCAGAAATACACTCTTAATTGTTTATAAACATAAAAGTTAGCTTTAAAGTATAAAGAAGATTCCTACGCCCATTCCGTTTAGACATTTGACATAGAGTCAACTTCAGTTATAACCTAGTAGACGTTACTTGATACCTTTTATAGTACCCCTCCCCAGCTGTGATTATCTCACAACTTTTGTTTAGGGTCTCACCTTGAAGTCGTCGAAAGCTAGTTTCACAACAACGTCAGCTTCTGACCCTTCCAAGTCAGCGGTAGCATCGCCTGTTCGAGCGATGGTGCTTAGGCCCCACAGTTGTCCTTGGGTAAGGTCAAGGTCACCGTGGATCAGCAGCTAGCAACAACACCACAACAATATGGTTCAACTCTAACGCTGCTACTATGTGTCTAGCCTCATCTAAAACTATAAGGCATTCACGAGCTAAGTTTACCTGGATGACAGCTCGAAATGTTACTAGAAGTAATCCCTAATATATCACTACGCCA
>CABEEJ010011636.1:0-10464 GCA_901482245.1 Timema douglasi | reverse complement strand
TAAGTTTGTAAGAGCACATTTATTATGCAACGTCGAGGTGTGTAAGTTTGTAAGAAAACATTTATTGTTCAACATCGAGGTAGGTACATTTGTAAGAGCGCATTTACTGTTCAACGTCGAGGTGTGTAAGTTTGTAAGAGAACATTTATTGTTCAACGTCGAGGTGGGTAAGTTTGTAAGAGCGCATTTATTATTCAACGTCAAGGTGGGTAAGTTTGTAAGAGCACATTTATTGTTCAACGTCGAGGTGTGTAAGTTTGTAAGAGCATATTTATTGTTCAACATCGAGGTAGGTAAATTTGTAAGAGCGCATTTATTGTTCAACGTCGAGGTGTGTAAGTTTGTAAGAGCACATTTATTGTTCAACATCAAGGTAGGTAAATTTGTAAGAGCGCATTTATTATTCAACGTCGAGGTGTGTAAGTTTGTAAGAGCACATTTATTGTTCAACATCGAGGTAGGTAAATTTGTAAGAGCGCATTTATTGTTCAACGTCGAGGTGTGTAAGTTTGTAAGAGCACATTTATTGTTCAACATCGAGGTGTGTAAGTTTGTAAGAGCACATTTATTGTTCAACATCGAGGTAGGTAAATTTGTAAGAGCGCAATTATTATTCAACATCGAGGTAGCTAAGTTTGTAAGAGGTCAGGCTTAAATAACGGTGAGAGTGTTGAAGAGGCCTATTCTAAAGGTTTTCCCTATCTCCTTCCAAATATATCGG
The DNA here is from genome assembly GCA_901482245.1 of Timema douglasi. Taxonomy (NCBI): domain Eukaryota; kingdom Metazoa; phylum Arthropoda; class Insecta; order Phasmatodea; family Timematidae; genus Timema; species Timema douglasi. The sequence goes on along the minus strand of CABEEJ010011636.1, from coordinate 9,743 downwards.
GTACACTTTCTCTATATTCCACTTTTATCATCATTATCACATTAATGCAAATACTCAGACAGCCCGGATGGGTAATAAATAGTTGTGTTCGTATAAATTATACCTTCATTGCCCATATTCAGGACGCCACGAATAGGGTAGGGGGTGCGGGCCTGATAGTTCCATAGTACCAGGCAGGATTACGAGCCCGAGATCCAATCTTACAAAAAATTTTAAAATGTTGAAGTTTAAAGAAAACACTTAATAAATTGGCTATCCATTCTAAGCAGCAGTGCATGTCCAGCTCTACTTCTGCGGATTTCTCACGAACGAACTTATTTACATTTATCACAATTATATAGTTTCCAAGCGTTTGGACGTTTCACGGTTTCAAACTTTGCATTAAAATTAAATCTGGTAAAAATATAGAGTCAGGGAGTAAATCAAGTTTAATTAAAATTTAAAATATTTCATCACGTGGTTAATATTTCATATTCAGTTAAACAATAATGTTCGTAAATTGTTTTTCTTTTGTAAAGGTTAAAACAAAGTTTATAAAGATGTTACAAACCTAATCTGGGCAGTGGAAAAGGAACAAGGGAGGAGAGCATTTCCTCTTGAATTCTTCTTGAATGGAATAAACTCCCCCATTTCCTAGAATAAGCTTGCCGCCTTTATAGAGTTATTTCCTTCCCCTCTGATAATCTTGAATATAAAGCTGAAAGATGACCTACGTCAATATACAAATAACTTCTAGAGGTATCCAATTTCCAAAATTTGGCGGGGGAGTCCCACTATAAATATCTTCAAAAGAGACTTGATTTTTAAATATATTACAGGCAAGGACAGTCCAAATAGTTTTTAGAATCCCCCAATTCAAATATTTGCTGGGGAAAGACTATGATGGGTAACTAAGTCTAGGCGAAGACAACTATAAATATCTTCAAGGAACATTCCAATTTCAAAATATATTTGAAGGATGACCAATCCATATAGCTTCTAGAAGAATATAGTTTTCAAACATATTCCAAGCGGGAATAATTCAAAATTGATTATAGAAGTATACAGTTTTCAAAGGTTTCCCAAAGCAAGACATTCTAAATAGCTTGTAGGAGCATCGAAAATTCAAAATATTTTCTGGAGAATAATCACACCAAAAAACCCCTAGAGAAGTCTTAATTATGGAAAAAATGGAGTGAGAACTATCTTAAATAACTTCTAGGGTAGTTCAAATTTGAAAAGGATTATTGGGGTGGATCACTCCAAATATCCTATATAAGAGTTTATTTTTTTTTTAAATCCGAAGTAGTGTCATCCTAATTATTTTTAGACAATCTACGGGGGATGGTACACAGGCTCCCCTTTAGATTGGGAGTCAAAATCCTCAAAAATATTAGTTTTGCTAACTGCCCCCTATAAATATGGTTTCGTCCCCACTGAAGTTGAGTAGGACACGGAGAATGAGGGAGGCCCGTGCCTTAACCCTAGTTCCCCTTGCGGGATGGGGATTATGATAGTCCCTCAGTATCTCCTAATTGTCGTAAAAGGAGACTTAAAGGGGAAACTTCTGTACCGGACGTACCTCGTGTAGGATAAAGCAATCCTATACCTTCGCTTTCACATACTTTTCTTCTTCCTTCCCTTTCTATTTCCTTTCTTCTTCTCCCTTCTCTTTATATTCCTTACTCCTTTCTTCCCTACCCCTGCCATTCCGTCCTTCCCAGAAGATTTTAGGCCCTTCCGTTGATGACTTTGTCAACTTAAACGGTTTTCCTTGGACAACTATTGGATACAATTGTACTTGATCTCTGTCAAGAAAGTTCGCTGGTTGCAATATCTTAGTAGAAAGGATTACAATTGCTGCAATAACCTTTCTCTTGGCTCTGCTCCATGCGAAAGTTGTCATATCTAGCATCGTGTGAATCCACGTCGGGAGTGTTAGCAAGGCCTCATTTGGTAGAGCCAACTTGGATCACCCTGGATCTACGATCTGAGTACTGTGAAGGTTGTACCCAAATGCCATGGCTGATTTTCTTGTCACAGCGGACAACTTATTGTTCACTATGAATGTACTGCAAAATTCAGCTGGCATCTCACTGCCTAGCCCTTAACAAGACCGTAATGTAGATGAGAGGTGTAAACTAGCAAGGCCGTAAAGCCCTGTACTTGTAAAATTCCAGGAAGGGGTGAAACTCCAGTCCAGCTTACAGGTAATGTCTCGAGTAGACGAAAGTGATAGCCTGAAAAGTATCAGTCCGTTTATCCTTGAAAGAGTGATTAATGGTGCAGCCAAATCAGACGTCTCAATGAGAAAAATGCGTGATGGCACTATTATGATTCAAACCATGAATGACAAACAATTTTCTAATATAATGACAATTACCAAAATACCATTAAATAATACGGCTCATTTACCGGTGAACGTGGAACCAAACAGATTCCTCAATGTTTTGAAGGGAGTGATCACTTGCTGTGACCTCGACTGCGTAAGCATTGAGGAGATCTGTGAGGAACTTTCCCCTTAGTATGTTACCAAGGTTTATCATATTGTCATTAAAAATAATGAATAAGTGGTAAAGATGGAACGTATATCCTCACTTTTGCAATTCTTACCCTACCAAAGGAGGTCCAAGCAGGTTTCTACGTGATCAGTGCCCGATCATATATTCCCAATCATCAGCGCTGTTTTCAGTCCCAGTAATTCGGATATACGAAGCTGCAATGCCGTGGTAAGTCAACCTGTTTCTATTGCGGGCAGGAAGCTCACGATACACCGTGTGAGTCCCCTAAGCTTTGCGTTAATTGCAAGGGTTCCCACTCTGCGTGGTCTCGGGCCTGTCTGAAATGGAAGGTAGAAAAAGAATTCCTGGAGATTCCATCTGAAAAGAATTTATCTTATGCCCAGGAACGCAAAGAATACGTATCCAGTCAGGATATGATATTTAAGACCTCATATAGCCAAATTGTTAGTCAGAACCTAAACTGTCCCAACTGCCATTGTGCAGTCAATCCTTATAAGACGTCTTCTCAACCGGTGCCACTAGCCTCCGCACGAGATGTTAATATTCATGCTGTTTCAACTTCATTGGCTCCATAACCCCAATTTGTGCGGGAGGGGACACATACACAAATGTCCTCTTCACCACCAGTCCCTCCCAAAAATATTCTGAGTACTCCTCGGGAAATACCCCGGGCCATCCTCAAAGAATACCCCTATAGGTTCGGATCCTTCTCGGGGCCCCACCGAAATCCTCTTTGGGAAACCAAACCGAATCCTTCTCGGGGGTCCTGCCTGAGTATTACTCATGGAACAAAATCAACTAGGGCCGCTGTTTGGCTGCCCACAATCGCCTCTGGGACTACAGAGGTATGAGTGGGTGGCGCGGCAGGTAAGGTCTTAAAGGTGCGTACCACTGATGCTCTGCGGAAAGCTTAGAGAGGGAAGGTTGACACAAATAAAAAGGCGTCGAAGGCTATAAACATGCCTTTGCGCAAAGAGCCAACGTCCCATTCTACTCTGGATAGACGAAATCCTCTCTTGAAGCGAAAAGTCTAGGCGAGACTTGAAAAGACAAGACGACCTAAAATGGCCCTAAACCAATTTATGTTTATAAGAGATAGTGTTATGGATTGCGCGGATTAAAATATTAGATTTGATTAAATGTAGATACTACAATGGAACTGTAGGCTTTTCTATTCTTGTGTATATGATATCAATTTACTTATTTCTTCCCTGCATCCTTCCATCTTATGTTTGCGGGAGACCCACTTCCACCCTTTTGACAGCCCAATGCTTCGTGGGAGTGATGTGTATCGTATTGACAATCCATTATTTGATCGAGTAAGCGGAGGTGTGGCTAAACTCACATGAATAAATAGTTATCATAAATATATAAACATTATATCTGATCTCCAAGCCTGAATCTTTCTAGCTATAGAAGTGAGGTATGTTGCATTTACCTACCAACAGAAGAGCGAGTTTCTTCCAAGAAAATTCTAGACAACAGCTTGGTACAACTTCTTACCACCCATATAATCATGGGGAACCCAAATGCTCACGACCTGGTGTGAGAATCAGATTTTAAAGATGCTGGGGAAGATGGTAGAGGACGTTCTTGTTTCGCAAAACCTGGTGTTCATGAACACCGGGACCAATACACACTTATCCGCCTTTAAAGGTGTATCCTTCACCATAAACCTAAATATTGTATTCCCAGGATTGCTGCTCACTTCACATGGGAGGTTCACTTGGACCTAGGTGGCAGCGATCATTTTACCATTCTGCTTTCACCACTTCAAGATTCTCCCAGTATAGCATGGATACCCCAATAGCTGTATAAAGGTGGTGACATGGATAAGTTCCACGAGCTTGCCGTATTTGTTGAACCCTGTTCTCCTGGCGTCGATGTTAAGGCAGGGCATTTTACTTCGACGGCCATCGTGGCAGAGAGGGTTTCCATCCCTAAATCCTCGCCAAATTCACACCATTTTCCTGTTTCTTGTTGGAATGAGGAGCGTTGGTTGGTTATTTCTGAACATTGAAGGGCCCTACGCATATTTCATCTACGTCCTACTTTGAATGATCTGGAGTCATTCCATATTGTACGTGCAAGAACTCGCCGTGTCATTCGTGAAAGCAGAAAAGAGTCTTGGAGCAATTCATTTCTAACCTTACAATTTACACTTCCACAACTAAGGTTTGGTATTATATTCATAGATTACGTAGTAGCCTTAAATCTATAAATAATATACTTCATGTCTAACAATTTTCTTGTATCCTACCCTGTGGAGGTCATCAATATATTGAGCTTTATGTTTGCCGCAATATCTAGCACTGCGAAATACACTAATGAATTCACAGTGCATAAGTGGAACATCGAGTGCCGTATTATTGATTTTGCTCGAAGTCGGGGGGAGGAAAATAAATCTTTCTTTACTCCAGATGGTGACCTGGCGGTCTAGGGGTAAGATGTCAGACTTCTATGCTAGTGGCCGGGGTTCAATCCTCTATCCCGGCAAAGATTTATCTGGTTACCAAACCCTTCCTTCACCTCTGACAAGACATCTTGTGAATGTGAGGAATGCCAGGCCTCCACCGTGGTTCGGATCTCACGTTAAACTGTAGGTCCTCCATTTCATCTCACAATCACCCTACCATTAAACATTAGCGTAAGTGCGTATAACCCGAACGGGTAGTAAGACGCGGTGCTAATAATAATAATAATAGTAATAATTTACTCCAGATGAACTGATCCATGCCCTGTCGCAAGTGGGCAGCAGATCTTCCGGTGCTGATGGTATTCATTACGAAATGTTGCGTCAGCTGCCCACTGCCGGATGGTCCTCTTAGACCTATACAATAGTGTTTGGGAATCTAGCCAGTTCCAATAAATAGGGAAGCAGGCGACCGTTATCTTTATATATAAAAATGTCAGAGATAAATTATATTCGACTAGCTATAGATCCATAGCCTTAACTTGTTGTGTTTGGTAAGTACTAAAAAAATTATAGATTAAAGATTTTTATGGTATTTAGGATACCGCAATCTACTATTCAATATTCAATGTGGTTTTTACCTTAACCAATCGACGTTGGATCATATTGTCCGTATTGAGACAGCAGTTCGTGATGCCTTCCTCCATAAACAACACCTCTTGGATGTCTTCTTTGATTTGGAGAAGGCTTACAATACCACCTGGGGCTTACAATACTACCGGGGGTTCAAGGGAGTCTCCCTATTATTAAATATAATTTTATACGAGATAGAAATTTCCGGGGTAGGTTAAATAGCCTTATCCGATGATTTTACTCAAGAAAATGGGGTGCCTCAGGGCAGTACTTTGAGCTGTAAGTTGTTCGATACTGCGATAATTAGCATTGTAGATAAAGTGCGCTTACCTGTCCGTTGATACCTTTACCTCTATGACTACGTAAATTATTGAAGGTTTTCGAGTCTCCACAGGGCTGAACGACAAATGCAATTAGCTGTCAACAATCGTGGACGTAGGCATCGCGTATCGGATTTTGCCTTTCTGCAGCCAATACGACGATTGCCTACGTCCATAGATTACGCGGAATATAGCCAGCCCCCAATATTTTAATGGACCACGTTGATTTACCAGTCTCAGACACTGTAAGCTTCCTAGGAATTTATTTGATTTTAAATCAACTTGGATCCCCCACATCAAAGACCTGAAAGCAATGTGTGTAAAAGCACTCAATCTACTTAAATTGGTTAGCCACCACTCTTGGAGTGGTGATAGGGAAACTTTCATTCACCTTTACAAGGCTTTGTTAAGATTGATACTTGATTACGGCAGCATTGGTTATGGTTCGGCCAGACCTTCGGCGTTAAAGAAGCTGGATCTTGTCTCCCATTTTGGCAATAGACTGTCTATTGGTGCTTTTCGTACCAGTACAGTCGTCAGCATTTGTGCCAACGCCGGTGAGCCCCTCTTTCTTATCGACGTCAGTCTTCTGTCGTTGCTCGACGTAAAAAGGTCAATAAAGAACAAGTAAATATTTTCAGTTAAAATGTCGTTTCTACAACCCAAGTCCTGCGAGTGTGTCAGCAGTGAACTCGATCTCTCTTCCATCCCAACCCACGAAAACCAGTCTTGAAAGTGGACAATGGCTCCAGTACAAACCTGTCTCTTCCCTCACCGATGATTCGCCCATCGAATTTACCGTTACCGGTCAAGGCTAGTTCTATCATCTATATTTAAGAGACCATGCTCTATCTCAGGGCAGACATCATGAAACTCGACGGTGGCGCTTTCCCTGAGGTGGATCAAATCGCTTCCGTCAACAACTGGTTGCATTCACTATCCACACAGGTGGATGTGTTTTTAAACCAAAAACTAATCAGTCTCACCGCCCAGAAACACGTATCCTTATAGATCGTACATTGAGACGCTGCTCAATTACAACAGTGACGCCGAAAAACACATTTGACTTGCGGTCTGTGGTTCGCAGACAGCCCCGGGATCTTTGAGGAGACTAACGCAAGCAACAAGGGATTTGTGGCCCGTCACAATCTCACCACAAAAAGTAAGACGGTGGACCTTTTGGGGTATCTACACGTTGACGTGTTTAACTAAGAGAAAAAACCTTTTGAACGGCACCGAACTCAGAGTCAAGTTGGTCCGTTCCAGAGACGGGTTTAATCTTATGGCAGTCCTTGAACTCCCTCACTTTAAGGTTCACATCGCTGAAACTGGCCTTCTAGTGCGACGTATCAAAGTAGAACCTTCTATACTGTTGGTACATGCCAAGGCATTAAACGTAAGTCCCGCAAAGTATTCCATCACCCGCGTGAAAGTAAAAACACTCACTATTACTACGGATGTGCAAGAGAAATCTCTAAACAACATATTCACCGGACAATTACCCAAACGATGCCTCGTAGGATTTGTATCAAATGCTGCGTTCAACGGGGACGCCACCAAGAACCCGTTCAACTTCCAAACCTATGGCATGAATCATTTTTTGTTTTACGTGGACGGGAAACAAGTCACGTCGAAACCATTACAGCCCGATTTTTCAAACGGCAACTATGTCATGTTCTGCCACACGAATGAAGGTACCGACATCACACGGGAAGCCTTCCCTAACGGATATCATCTCATGTTTTTCGATCTAACACCTAATCTGTCTGCCCACATGACATTGCATTTGAATTTGACAAGGGATGGCTCTATGAGCATCAAAGTGAGCTAACCAGAGCTCTCACCGAAACCGTCAACTGTATCGTTTACGGGGAGTTTGCCAACATCATCACCATCGACAAGGATAGAAACGTCGTGACCGATTATGGGAGTTAATATAAGCGACTTCACGCCTTTTACACTCGTCATTTAAATTATGGACGTCATTGTGGATTTCCAGAGCTTCATCGGCGACAACAAACAGTTTATCGCCAAGGAACTGAGTGTTTTATCTGTATGTGGTACATTACTACAACTTTGGGCGTTAGAACCCCCATACGCTATCAATGAACTTTCATCCGCCGCTAAAAAGCAAGCTGACTATATTGTCAACAAAATGCACCGTATTCCCTGGGATAGCGCTGATGTGGATTAAAACCTGATCCAATCCCTAATCTTCCTTGCTAAAACGCGTGCAGAACACGTCTACGTCAAGGGGGCAGAAAAGAAAAAGTTTCTAGTTAAATACACTCCTACACCCACCGTAGATCTGTACAACAGAGGTTGTTCGTCTTTGAAAATACTTAAATTGGGCCGCACCATGTGCATGGCACATAGTTCTGTATGGAATTTCTGTTCGGCCTCCATCGTTTGGGGACTTCGAAATTGGATGATTGAAGATGGACACGCACACCATAAGACGTGCGCTGAAAACAAACCCGTGGTTCCGTTCTGTACGGTCGGGTGTTTTCCCTGCTGATCAACTACCTGCAAGAATAGCTCAACCTGCCACTCTCGTCATCAACACTGATCCACACACCAAGCCTGGAACGCATTGGGTCACCATCTTTATCGACAAGAACGGTGTGGGAGAATATTTGACAGTTATGGTTTTCCACCCCGTATAAAGTGGCATTTAGCATCTCTCTGAGACACATGTGCAGTGACCGTATGGTCGTCATCAGTGAGAAACAAGATGCTGGACTCAAACGGGTCACCTATCTAGGACCTACCTTGGTGCGTCATTGTGATGTGTGAGACCTCATCGACGTTGCCGTCGACCACTGGGATATGTTGTCGACACCCGTCGCACGCTATTGCAACGATTTTATCGACACACTTGTCGTGGATATATGCGACACGTTAACAGAATCAACGGCTGTGATCAATATCGAACAGGCTACGGTGGAAACGCACATCATAAACCTGGATCTTATCAGTGCTACCTACTATACACGTCAAGTTGTCGGTTTGGACTATTACATGTTTGATTGTGAACTAAAAACAATTTTACTAAAACATATAATAGAAACTGTAGAAAAACGTATCAATGAATATATACGGCATTCCTTTAAAAGTGTATAGTAAATATTATGTATGATGTCTGTGAAACCTTTAATACACGTTTGTAAAACCTTTAATGTCTAATAAATATATATTTTCGTAGTATCGTGTTTTATACAAGCAAAAACTGTCTGTCCCTTACACGTATATACGAGACTCGACTTGTCGAGCCTGAAAACTGGCACCAAACATGAACAGATTCAATGACCTCACGGTTCCAATCTATTCCTGTCTGGACTTGTCTTTTCGAGCCTGGAAACTGGCACCAAACATGAACAGATTCAATGACCTCACGGTTCCAATCTATTCCTGTCTGGACTTGTCTTTTCGAGCCACCAAACTGGCGCCAGTAATCAGGGAAATCCCAATGCCACATAGAAGGGGAGAGTTGCGACATCATTCAACGTCGTGATTTATTCATCTCTTGTCGAGCCACCAAACTGGCGCCAGGTATGTGTAATCATGTTTGCAACACTGCGATGACGTCATCGGGTAAACCCATTGTCGGATGGAGGGTTGTCAGGGTCAATGACCTCATGTACTAGCTCACGGTTTCAAGGTCACGATCTATTCCTGTCTCGACTCGTATTGTTGAGCCGCCAAACTGGCGCCAGTCATTAGGGAAAACCCATTGCCACATAGATGGGGAGGGTTGCGACATAATTCAAGGTCGTGTTCTATTTCTGTCTTGTAGAGCCACCAAACTGGCGCCCGTCATCAGGGAAAACCCATTGCCACATATAAGGGGAGGGTTTCGACATCATTCAAGGTCGT
>CABEEJ010011635.1:0-10470 GCA_901482245.1 Timema douglasi | reverse complement strand
AGCAAGTGCTATGAATATAAACATGTCACTTTCAGGCACATGAAAATATGTGTTATCGAATGTGCTTGGTGTTCGTAATCTCGAGCTAACAATGCCACCTATGACCATTCAAAATATTGTTTAAAAAAAGTAAGTGCTAAACTTGCATTTTCAATGCCGCGCTCTTCGGTAGCATATTCACTTTATGTACCCCACCTTCCCCCCTATGTAACGTGTAGCCATTAGAGCTACCTTCACTCCTTTCTCTCCACAATAAAGCGTTAAGTGGTTTATGAACGACCCATTAGAACTTTGCAACTGCAGTTGGGAATATAGTAGAACCCTTAAACACATAGAGAAAATATAATATAAGTACTAGTTACACTGCTGCCAACTTGCCAGGCTTTTCTTATGCTCATTGTTTGTAAACAGAGTGAACAATTTAAAATATTATTATTTGTCATCCAGTCATTCGTTGGTTGCCAAAAGGAAATTGAATGTCCGTGGCAATATCTACAAAAGTACACCATAAATATTTATTTTGAGCTAACTCAATTAAATTCTCACCTGTGCATTATTTTTCTCTCAGGTCAAGTAAAATATTATCCCCCATCTACAAAAGTACACCACACATCTATATCATGAGCATACTCAACCTCCTCATCAACAGCAATTGAATGCAATGCGATACCGGCATCTTAGTCCGCTTGGCCACTGGTGCAGGTGAGCATTAATAATGCACCATTTAGAAGTATGAGAAATAGCGATGTGCAAAGGTCATTTTATTTTAATGTGAAGCGGAGTCAAATGGAATCTTGTTGGCCATTGCACACCGGGCATAGTGTTCGTCCACGAACGCACGATGTGTCCACTATGCTCGCTAAGTATAAACGCAAATTGGCTTCAATGTCTGAACACTGGAACTAAAGAGTACCCAGACCCATATCATATATCTTAAGACTCTGGGTGGGGCTGAAGCGAAATGGAGTCGCTCAAATATTTGAGCTCTTCCTCGGCTGTGCAAGTGATACATATAATTTTTTACTCTGTTCTGAAGCCGACATGGTCTCTAGGTCGACATGGTCTCTAGGTGGTTAATGCGCATTCGCCGGCAGAAACATAGCGGATATGTTTCCAAAAATCCCTCGCCAAGTACATGCTTAATATATTTATCTTACGCACGCTATACGCGGTGTGTTATGACCTTGAAAGGTGAGAATATAATTCAAAAGCGAAATCAAAAATTAGTTTACTTATCTTACACTTTAATTAATAAATACAGCTATACATGAGAAAAAAAGTTATAATGAAAATTAAATATCACCTAATTATTATATTGTGTCATTCGTTGCATATGACTTTGTTGAAATAAAGGAGAAACAAAAATTGGTAGCTTTTTTTTTTTAATATCCTTGAACATAATAACCAACATTTAGCAGTCGATCAGGGAAAGTGTAAGTAAAACACTACATTTTGAACCAACTAAGATGAACCCGCTGAAAAAAATTGTTATGAAAACATCTAAGGATGTGTTTGGAATGATAAAATATTCCAAATTTAAGTATTCCTTCTCTTAGTCATTTTTTGAAATTTATTTGTCACTTAAGATGTTTTTCGAAGATGCAAAGTAAAATCTCGAAGTCGAAGCGAAGCTGTTTTTCGCCATCAATCATTCCTTCATATATATAATTTTATTTGGTATATTCTCTGAAAATTAAGAAATGACACCTAGGCACGGGAGTCAACCCGGGACCTTTGGCTTAATACACCAATGCTATAACCACCGAGTTATCAAGGAATCATCATGTGCCCAGGGTCATTCTGCAATCATAAAATAAGAAGAGTCTATTATGGACGTGCGTAAATCATCAGTTACAAATGTGTGATTTATTAAGATCACATGCTATCAGCTAACACAGGTACCTCACAAAAACAAATATAATAGCTTTGAATATTTGATTCTTAAATATACCATCTCTTATAATTATAATAATTATACAAGTGGCAGCAATAAGCCAACTACTGAGTCGAAGGTGGTCAAAGAGGTTTATTTTTGTACAACTAGAAAAATAAATTTTATTTTTAAAACCTGAACAGGCCATAAGATGGAAACAATTGTTGATGATGAGTATTAAGATAGTAAAACTAAAAGTAAAAAATAGATAACCTAACACAATATGTAGATAAGTTATAGATAATGTTTACATTGAACAAGGTGACCTGGTGGTCTACGGGAAAGGTGTCAGACTTATGTACTGGAAGTCTGAGGTTCAATTTTCGGTCCCAGAACAGATTTATCTGATTGCCAAACTCTTCCTTCACCTTTGATAAGAAGTGTATTAATCACAACTTGTGAGTGTGTGGAATGCCAGGACTCACATGTGGTTCGAATCCCACGTTAAACTGTAGGTCATCCATTTCATCTCACAATCACCCTACCAATACAAATTAGTGTAAGTGCATACAATCCAAAAGGGTAGTAAGACACGTTGCTAATAATAATATAAATAATTATAATAATAATAAATAAATAACAATCGAAATAAAAGAAATAATAGTAATACATTTGACAAAGCTATTATAACTAATTTAACTAATATGAAGTTTACTGTCTAGACAGATTTGTTATTTACATTGGTTAGTTTTCTGCTATGGGTTCTACTACTTTCTTATAGTATTATTAGTTCTTTCTAACTATAATAATTAATATGAAATTTATTTCAATTCCATTAATATGTTTGATCCAATATGGTAACATTCTGATTTGATTTGAATAGTTGACATTTTGATAGTGTGTCCAAATTTTGCTTTCATCATTACTATAAAATTTATGGGTCAATTTTAACAAAATTTTGTAGAGAAATTATTTAAAAATTTAATATTCATAACTCATGGTGTTCAATACCTTTATACTTGGATAATATTGATCATCTAATAATACAGTTATTGATCCAGACTTACACTATATCTTTGTTTTGTATACAACCATGATTTCAAAATTCATGGTTTATTAAAACCAAAAATATGTTTTGTGGGCTATAAATGGGCTACGAGTAAGATCTAAATATATGAATGTCATTTCATACATGTGACAACGGGATATTCCAAAGATAAAATATATCACGGGTAGAAACAAATAATTGCCAAAATTAGACTGTTGTAAGTTGATATCATCCCATCATGATTACGTACTTTTAAATAATTACATATATTTGGCTGGGCTATAGGATTATTGGTGGATTTGTGAAAATAAAAAGGCCTGGCCCTGCAAGTAGAGAGTCAGGAAAACAGTGCTCCTGAGTAATGTGTGTTTAAAGATCCTTCTTTCTATAAAAACAATTGCCAAAAACATCACATTTTTTAATTATTGTCACTAACTATGAGTAAGGAGATGATTTACAAGATAGGCCTTCCTTTTGAAACACTTTCCACAATAGTTACAGTTGTAAGGTCTTGAATTACTATGAATAATTAGATAGGACTTATAATTGAAACCTTTGCCACAAAATTCACATTTGTAACGTGGATGTGCACTATGAGTAAGAAAATGACTGTTAAGTTGACTATTAGTATAAAAACCTGTCCCACAAAAATCACATTTGTAAGGTCTTTGTCCACTATGAATACTGAAATGAATATTTAGACATTTCTTAATTTTGAAACCTTTACCACAAACATCACATTTATGAGGTCTTTGCTCACTGTGAGTGAGGAGATGATCACTAAGACTGCCCTTTCTACTGAAACTTTTACTACAAACATCACATTTGTGAGGTCTTTGTTTACTATGAGTGAGGATATGAGTCTTAAGATTAAACTTCTTATTGAAACGTTTACCACAAACATCACATTTGTGAGGTCTTTGCTCACTATGTACGAGTAGATGTTTCTTAAGATAGCACTTCATTTTGAAACTTTTACCACAAACATCACAATTGTAAGGTCTTTGTTCAACGTTACTGATACTTTTTTTAGTAAAAGACTTGTTATAATCATCACAATTGTATTTTTTCCAATCCTTTTTAGAAAGCTTAGGATTTATGCCCAAAAGAGTTGAGGTCTTTAATTGGAATCCCAAATTTTTGTTTTCTTCCGTGATGTGACAAAACTCCAATGTTTTATATTCAGTATCATCAATATTTAAACTTTCCTTAAAACACAGTTCTTCCTTGAAACCAATTTCTTTGCGCACACCACTGGATGATGCATGGGAGGTTATCTCTTGTTTTATAATAGAATGAACTATGGCTCCATTGGTAGTTGCAAGATTAAGTTGAGTTGTATAACAATCTGGATCAGTCTGTAAACAATATGAAAAACATTATTTATCAATAAAATAATAAAACCTTTTAAAAGATAAATTTTAATTGTGTTTGTGAATAGTAAATATTTTGTAGAAAATACACATGTCAAAAATTGAGTATTCGGAGATTGTTCTTATCATATTAATTCATTTGGTATCAGAAGAAATACATAATATTAGTATAAACGTAAGAATGAAAAATCAGGATTTATTTTTACTAAATAAATGTTGTGCAACATATTTCCAACTATAATTTTGCAATGTTCGAGATCTTCATACCTAATAACTATTTCATACATATAACCTGAATTGGTAGTAATGAACCATAACTAACTTGAACACAATAACTATCAAGTGGGGGTTCGATATATACAAGATAATAATCAAGAATTGGCAATAGGGGTGAGTCATTTTGAGTTACAATTATCGAATTAAACCTGGGTGTACAAAATGTACTCAGACACGCAACTCAGCCCGATTGTGGGAAGAACCACACTTCCAGACTTAAGAAAAATAAACTCTTAATTAATTTTTTATTCACCCAAAAACGAAAATTTAAAAATTGGAAGTACTAGACCTAAGGGTATTGATTACATATAAATTAAATAATAAAATTGAGAAGTACATGAGATATTTTATTAAGTTATATATTAATTTAATATAAGAATAATTTACTAGAAAACTCGAAAACATTAATAAAATGAAAAATCTCTATGATTACCACGGACAAATAATTTAACACAATATGGAGAATTTATAAATGAGAAGTTTCAAATAACAGCAAACAATATTCTGTGTAAACCTAAGAAACAACGTCATAATATTTGATATTTACTATTTCTTATAAGACTAACGTAAATAACCAACATTTACTTCATATTACTCATTTAAAAGTTTCTCATCTTCCTTCCATAACTTGACATAACTCACAAAATCCATCTAAACTTCAAAAGAAATTTGATTTGGAGCCAATAATAATTTATTTTAAACAGGCCAATCTTGTTATAAAGCAAAATACAATTAATGCCTATAAAGTTTAGCACCAAACCTAACAATAACAACAAACCTTAATAACCATAATATAAACAGCAATTCAATAATCAAAGTTAATATCTGACTTCTGTTCAAGTGACACATTACTAGCGCTACTTTGTGCTTACAATATGTCAAAGATTACCGAAGCGTTAGCCTCGTCTTATTATTCCCAACGCATGTCCAAGAGTGCTTTACACTTTTCACTGCAAGTCTCTTATATGATATTACATAACTCACGGAACGAGATGATAACGTAGGGCGGGGTGGGGGGGACTAAAGAGAAACATACAAGGAGAAGTATCAACACGCAACTCAACGCTTCTTCAATCTTCTCGAACAATTATTCTCTCTGGAATTATGGGACGAAAGTCTTCTCTTCTCAATTTCTTTGCTTGAGCTGGCGCTTTGACGCTAAGATGGGCCAGATTAGTCGCTCGTGATATGATGTTGTTCTAAGATCGGTCGTGTCGGTCGTTGGTTTCGTGCTCGCAGCCTTGTTGAAAAGGGTAAGTCGATGTTTTGGACGTTTAATGTATCTTCACATGTAGCTAATGCTACAGCAAGACATCTTGATAAAAATATTTTTATAAATAAATGGACATCTAGATTAATGTAATTTATTTTATTTTATATTAAAAAATAATTTTATTCCATATACGATAGTGGTCCCTACCCCCACCCACCCACATCAACACCCCTGTCTCTCCCACATGTTGCACATTTGAGCTAACAAACCTAATTAGAAACGTTTGATCAGAAACTTCAAAGCATTTCCTTAGTTAAATAAATGATCTTGTTGTGCATGTAATGAGAGAAAATTTTAGGCAAAAAGACGTCTCTCGATGGACTATGTTGAGCTTATATTGTTACTGGACACAGTCAGGAAACTGGGACTTGGGAAGTTAAAGGAATGTTTGTGAAGACTATCCTTGGTCACTTGGTCTTAAGAGCAGAGAGACGAACCAAATTTTAATCGGTTATGAAAACTATATTCTAAACAATCATTTTAAAGCTTAAATTTTGAAATCAAGTAGCTCCTTATCCAAAAGGGTGCAGTAATACGCAGTGAACAAAAATTCTCATATAGGCTCTTGAAATAGGGAGGTTTCTAAAAACCACAAGTCAAAAATCTCAAAGCCCCAGATACCTCTGAAATGTTGCAGACAATTAGCCCCTAAGCCAAAAGTCTTCATAACTAATTTAAATAATTGGCGACCGATTGCTATAATGGGCTCAAGTTTCCTGAATAATCAAGGTAAACAAAATCTTGAATTCCAGAAGACCTAGAAAGCTTAAATTATGCAGTTTCGTAGTCCCTAAACAAAAAGTCTTCACAAATATTTGGTTACCGAAAACACCTATTGGTGTCACCAAATTGGGGGTGGTGGGATCCATCTAAGTGAAATAAATTTCCAGACCCAGAACTCCTAGAAATTAGTTATTTTGCATGCAGTTATCCCTTTAAACAAATTTATATATGCAAATAATTCCTCTGTGTGTGTGTGTCCGCCTTTCCACAACTTCCAGAAGCCCCTAAACTAGCTAGAAGATATAAATCTTGCACCTCAAGTAAAAATCTAACAATGCATGATTTTCGATGTGTTTTAATTGTTTTTTTGTTTTTTTAGCAAAATCGTTCATAGATTAAAATAACGGAGTGAAGGGTTTGTATTTTCAATCTTATACGAAATAAATAAGTTGCATCCTAACTATTCAAGTTTTGCTTGCCTGTGTTTATTACATGACTCGCGTAGTCTTTGCTTTGTTCATATTGTGAAATATGGTACTAGGCCTAGATAATAGGGTATTCACAGTCATGTTTGTACATGGTCTAGGTTAGACTTACAAGTCAGTATACTTTATGCTAACACATTAAGCTTATTTGATCGGGTTATGGTTGTAAACCTTAACAGGTTATAGGCCCAATAGTGGTGTTCAATGTGCTAGTGAATAAATGACAAGCGTTAAAAAGATTTACTAGTTGTTAACTGATACTAAAACGCTGGCATGCAGAAGGCGCCATATTTTGTTGGAGCCTTATTTTTTTTATCTTTGTGAGTGCGCAGATAATTTCCCGGTGACGAGTTTTATATGTGTGAAAAGAGCATAATAGTTAATTGCAAAGATAAAAAAAGTCAAGAAATTCCACAATCAAAAATTTGAGGATAGTAATTTCGAACTTTGAAAATATAAAATTAAAATAATATACCATGCAGAGAAAATTATGGACAAAATCATCAATGCCAAGAAGAAAAAAACCAGCGGTAAATGAAGTCGAGGCGCTTAAGGCGTGGAACGACGGGAACGACGGGAACGAAAAAGGAATGTTGATAATTTCAACGGGACTTGAGCAGAGTCAACTATAAACATTCATCGCATGCAAGACAGTTCCCAGATGTGAAATCACCTCGAGAACGTTCAAGAAGAACACAACTCTGCAAATAGTCTCAAATAGCAGTTCTTCAGTTATAGGATGCATCCCAAACGAGAGTATCGCTCAGCATATAAGTATGATTTAATCAATGGATCTGTCGCAAACTGACGTCAATGAAGCTGTTTTCAACGTGGACAGAATCGCCAAAACCCTCGAGAGTATTCCGAGCAGCTGCAGTGGGTTTATAAGTGCGTGGGATTCATAAACTGAGGAACTGCATACCTAACCTAATCAAACCACTCGACTTCTCATGGAAGAGAAGCAGCTCATGCAGAAGGATGATATTTCTATAGAGTTTCCGGCCATAAGATTTCAGAAAAATAACAAAAATATGAGAAGTCAAGCGTCCCTCAATGATGAGAACAAAGAATATCACGGTAAACCGAGTGGTAAGAAGAATATAAAATGTTTTTACTGTGGTCGAATATAAAAAAACAGTGATTGAAGCAAGGACGAGTCAAGGCATGTTGCTTTGAGTGCTGAGCACTAAAACGTGTCTGCTTCTGAATGTGAAACTGTGTGGCTGGCTGACAGTGCTGCGTCATAACACATTAATTATCATAAAGAGTGTTTTTTTGAGTTAAAACTAAAAGACGATCTGAGTGTAGTACAGGTTGGAGATAATTCATACATTCATGCTGAAGGTATCGGGTCTGTGGAAGTGTTTGCACTCATGAATGGACTATGGGAGCATGCACACTTGGAAATATGTTATATAAATAATAATAATATTAGCACCGCGTCTTACTACCCGTTCGGGTTATACGTTTTAAGTACTAATTACGCTAATAGATTAGGAATTGGGAAGGTTGAATTAGATTAAGTGAAACCGCATTCGCGTGGAGGGAGAGTGTAAAACAATTAAGGAAAAACCACCCCAGTTCACCCGACCAAGATTCGAACCTCGATATCCCCGTCCTCAGTAGTCGAGCTTAACAAGACTAGCGCGTTAGCCAACTACACCACTGAGGCGGGTAAATATTGAGTAGAGTCATCGGGAAGGCAAATTCAGCGCGTAGTAAGTGAAGTTATGCCATGAACGAATGAGACATCCAGGTAATAAAAGCTTCAAGACCATGGCAAGTCAGGGACTATTACCGGGGATAAAGGCAAGTTACATTGACAAGCTTTTTGTGAGTCATGTAAATTTGGTAAGACACATCGATTGTTGTTTTGTGAAAATTTTAGTCCTCGTGCTAGTAAACCTGACGAGATTATACAGACTGACGTATGTGGGTAAAAGCCGGCTACGTTGCTGGGAGTAGCCAATTATTTTTTTAATATATAAAGATGGCCGAAATTCATAACGTTTTGTTTCTTATATAAAGTACAAAGATGATGTTTTCGATACATTCATACAAATCTAGCATATGATAGAAATGCAAACGGGAAGCAAAATAAAAGTACTTAATAGTGACAATATTCGTGAGTTTGTAAAAGAGAAATGTACGGAGTATTTTAAGAAAACTGGGATTATTTTTATGTAACCGCTCCATATCGTGCGGAACAGAATGGGCGTATCGAGCGGGAAAATCGATCAATCGTAGAATGCACCATGGCCATGTTGATAGGTGCAGAAGTCCGGAGGCACTGTGGGCTGAGGCGGTAAATGTTAATGTTTACATTTTTAATTGGAGGCCAAGCATAGTAAACAATAATGTGACACCGTCCGAGATATTTATTGGAAAGATGTTAACCTTGAAGCACATGTATAATTTAGAAGAAGCAGTTTATGAGCATATACCCAAACAAGCTCATATTAAATTTTAAAGCAAGACTGAGAAGGCAATTTATTAATGGTTATGACGGTAATAGTACTAACTACAGATTGTATCATCCCATTACAAGGAAAGTGGCAGTAGCTCGGGATGTTGAATGTAATGAAGAAATGAGTAAAGGTGCTGTAATTAATGACACAGAATGTTTCATCTATAATTTAACTTTACAGAACTTAAAGGGCAAGAAGTTTAAGAATGTGTAACAAGAGAGATATAGGGCCAACACTTCGTAAAAGAGATACTCTAAGGCCAACGAAACTATATGACTTTTGTTAAGTAACCATTGAAACAGCATGTGCAGCAAATTGTAAGGAGCATCAACCATACCAGGAAGAAGTTACTGATTATAATATTCTAAGAAATGGATCACTGCTATGGAGAAAGAGATGACATCTTTAACTAATCACGAAATTTGGAACCTAACACATCTATCTTCGACAAGCTATAGGACTCAAATGGGTATATAAAATAAAAAGAAGACCAGATGGGAGTATCGAGCGATTCAAAGCACGGTTATGTGCAAAAAGAAATTCAAAAAAGGCAGATAAGAATTATACGGAAACATATTAACACGTCATCAGGTATGATTAGATTATGCTACTTCTTGCACTTGCGACAATATATGGCATGGAAATGATAAAGTTTTAATTAAAAAAAACTGAATTTCTATATCCCGAACTGCTTGAAGAAATGTTTATGAAACAGCCAAAAAGTTTTGAAAAGGGTGATCTTAACATGGTCTGCAAGCTGAGTAAGAGTTTGTATGGACTAAAGCAATCTCCACGTTGCGGCAATAAGAAATTCCTGGAATTTTTAAAATCATTTGAATTCAAGTCATTAGAATCAAATAAATGTGTCTTTAGAGCAACGATTGATGATATTGAAGTTTGGCTCACGTTATGTGTGGATGGCGGAATGCTAATAAGTACTAACTCAGAAAT
>CABEEJ010011634.1:0-10474 GCA_901482245.1 Timema douglasi | reverse complement strand
GGGTCCTAAATGGTTTTCCACACTCTCTCCACGAAAATGCGGGTTCACTTCCTCTAATTAAACCTTCCCAATTCCTAATCCTTTAGAATAATTAGTACTTAAAGCGTATAACCCGAACGGGTAGTAAGATGCGGTGCTAAATATTATTTTTTCTCTAAATTTGAATTTGTTTTAGAGCTTTAAATACTGCTTATTGGTGATTCATGCTTAAAGTAATGAAAGGACAAACTTAACCAGAATCCAAACCATTAATTTAATTCTTAACTGAAAGTATTTTTTTTATCACCGCGTCTTACTACCTGTTCAGGTTATAAGCATATGTACTAATTAAATTTATGAATTAAAGATGAGGAAGTTTGAATTTAAAAAAGAAGTGCACCCACATTTGGTGGAGGTAGAATGGAAAACCATTAAGGAAAATCCACCCTCAGCACACCCAACCGGCATTCGAGCCCCGACCTCCCTTTCATAGGTAGACCATGTGGCCAACCAAGAAGGCTGTATTAATGATATAGTTACAGAAAAATACTAACATTTATTTTCCCACCCGCCTCAATGACCACATGATCTAAGGTGTTAACCTCGCAGTAGAATAGACTTCCTATGATGGGGAGATCAAAGTTCGAATCTCGATCGGGTGTTTAGAAATTATTTTTTTATCAAAATGTTTTTACATGCAAACGCGGCTACACTTGCTTTAAATATAGCCTTCATCATCCCTAAAACCCATTATCGTAATTAGTAAATAAGCATAAAACTCGAAAGGGTAGTAAGACGCGGCGCTAAAAATAAAATTCCACAAGATTCGGGATTTGTAGGTAAAATGAAAATGATGGCCCTGACCCCCTACTAGAATATAAATAATAAATAAAAAATCAAATTTGAGTATATGATCCATATTATAAAAAAAACAATCGTTTTAAAACGAATCAAATCATCACTAATAATACTGTTGCATTTCAACGTAGTTAACGTAATCTAATTGCATTGGTAATTAATCAGTTCCATGCAGAATATATTCAGATTACCTCATATATGCAAATCAACATATTACATATGTAGTTTTGAAACAGCCTCGCGATAGAATGCCATTAAATCTGCCCATCAGACTAATTTTAGAATTAAAAGGGCCGTCATGCATCCGCTTCTGTTTGAATTGAATAGATAGATCGCACATTATAGGGGACATAAATTCCAATCCATTCGAGAACCTGCGTTCATAATACTGGCATTATCGTGGTATGGGGTTAACCCGACATTGGATTGTACACTTGGTCGCAATTAAATATTGAACCTTTGGTAATTTTGTTTATTAAGTTTCTGGAATCCACTTCAGTAGCCGCCGTGGTCCGACGCGCTATTCCCGTGTCAGAATAGATTTCCGAAGAAGGGGAGATCGAAATTCGATCCCAGTTGGGTGTTATTAAGGTGTTTTTTCCTTAAATAGTTTTCCACTCACCTTCCACGTAAATGTGGGTGTATTTCCTCTGAATTAAACCTTCCTGATCCCTTAAACATTTGTGTAATCGGTATAGTGGCGTATAGCCCAAACGGGTAGTAAGACACTGTTCTAAAGAAAAAAAGTTTCTTGATTTTTGAATTTGTTGGTTATTTGATTATAATTATAAATTTGATTTTTATTATTCCGGATGGTATAAAGTAGGAATGTACGATTAGGTTTTTTTTTACTTCGAGTCAATTTTGAACAAGAATATGGATTCCCGCCCTCCCCCAAAATTTGTTTTAATAGCTTAGAGCAATATTTGAACAATCAATATTTAAAGTTGAATTTCTGTAATAAATAAGATCCATTCATAACTCACTATATACATACAAACTAAATTCGTTATATTTTTTTTTGTGAAAAAATGTATAGTCAACTAAATTCAAATTTTAAAATAAATTTATTATAAATGTAAGATTTTTTAATTAGACAAAAAAAAATCTTGTCGAACTAAATTTGCTATGAAATTATTACTTTAAATTGAATAAAATTAACCAAACTGAGAATTTTTGAGAAAATGATAGAAAAGTCCAAGTACTCAGATTTTTCGAGTTTTGTTAAAATCTTCCGAGTCTAGTATTCGCACACCCCTAATATAAATAAATAGTCCCGTAGAAATACTCATTATTAGGCAAGATGAGGGTAAAAATGGAATATAGAGCTGAACATTGGTGTGCATATAAAAATCATATCGTGGAACACAAAACTGTTGAGTCCCACAAAATTCCAGTTGCGCTAAATCAGCTATGGCGGGAATTAGGCCACCATTTTGAATTTTTGCATTTTTAATGTTAGCGGCTATACAAAAGGAGCTACAAAGATGCGGTTTGGATAGAAACGGATTTTATATTGTTGGTAAAGTTATCATAGGAAGGTTTCAAAATTTTATTATTTTTATGTTGCACTATATCTAGTGGAAAGCTAAACAAATATTTTCCGATGTTGTCTTCTTTTATTATAAGGGATGGGATTGACAAAGGTTTCATTTAAAAGTTATAACTCACTAAAAATTAAGTATAAATACTTATATTTAGGAAAGTAACGGAATATGTGAAGTGTGTCAGACGCGAAGAAAACAAATTCTGTTGTGTGAAAGTTTTGTAGAACAGATTCTAGTTGGCAACGGTCAGGACGTAGCACGTAGCTTATAGCTAAGTTTTTCATTACTAAAGCTCATCACGAATACAGACTAATGTTATAAAAACTGAGAACTTCAGTACTAACCAATGAGTGATTCAACAAGAGCATCTCTATGCTGGCGGCCGGAGTTCAATCCTCGGTCCTGGCAAAGATTTTCTGATTACCAAACCCTTCCTTCACCTCTGACAAGACATCTTGTGAATGTGAGGAATGCCAGGCCTCCACCGTGGTTAGGTCCTCCATTTCATCTCACAATCACCCTACCATTACACATTAGCGTAAGTGCGTACAACCCGAACGGCTAGTAAGACGCGGTGATAATAATAATAATAATAATAAGAGCATCTGATCGGCTGCTAGGAGGCACATCGGTGGTCATAGCAGTGCCTCAGAGGCAACGTCTTGCTGGGGTGTACCCTCTTCAGGCTCTTCCACTGTATCCTCTCTTTCTTCTTCACCGACATAGGTTGTCTTTTTTTCCAATTTCTACCCACTTATCCCCTACAAATGTCCACAAATACCTGTGCATGCAGGGGAGGCCATTACGATGACATTCACAATTACGTTCACAGTTGGATTTGCAATTACAAAATATAAGTCGAAGCAAGACACTATGGGGCAGGGGGTAACGTGGTTGTTACTTTCCAACCCCATGTAGTTGGGGCGGGGAGGAGGGGGGGTAGAGCCCCGCCAAGCCATGCCTGAACCTGGTGAATATCTCGCAGGCTGTGCTGTCTTTCTGCAGCAGATGTTGGTGGTAACACTTGACAGCTCAAACTTGGCACTTATCGGCTGCTTTACTACTGTGCCAACGCAACGCGTGTATCTTGTCTTGTCTAGGACATCGTTAACGTTAACCACCATACATACGAATAATAAAATGCCAAAGCAATAATGACGACAGTGGCTGTCCTTTCTTTGAAAACAAGCAATTCTCAGAGTTTCTTCTCCTTCTTCAGAATAGTTCATCCGTTTTCTTTCCTTTCCCGAACATCGAAGTGGTTGTATCACATCCAATTATTTCATAAATAGATATAATATTTCCCGTGATATCTCCTAGAGCTTGCTGAAAGTTTTGACTATTGAATATTTGTGTCTGGACAAGCAAGCCGAAACCTGAGGTCTTATCTGAAAGAGTAATCAGTAACACAATTGATGATCTGGTGGTCTAAGGGTAAGGTGTCAGACTTCTGTGCTGGGGTCCATGGTTCAATCCTTGGTCTCGGCACAGATTTATCTGATTACCAAACCCTTCCTTAACCTGACAAGACATCTTGTGAATGTGGGTAATGCCAGGCCTCCACCGTGGTTCGGATTCCACGTTAAACTGTAGGCCCTCCATTTCATATCACAATCACCCTACCATTACACATTATCGTAAGTGTGTACAAACCGAACGGGTAGTAAGACGCGGTGATAATAATAATAATAGTAGCACAACTCGTAAAACCTCACGTGATAGATTGACGGCTCTATTTAAGATCGTGGTGTCTGCGTCAGCGGGAGCTTAGGATACTTAAATGCTGGCGGATCTTAGCTCAGCAGGGTAAGAGCTAAGAATCTCGACTTGTTTGAAGAAGAATTCGAAAGGAATGCGTGTTACGATGCAGCTTCTATCTTTGCAAGACTCTCAGCAATTTCCACTGATGTGTTCTTTGCCCGTCCCATATGTTCAATATATTTAGTACTGGCTCCGGAATTGTATCCACTGAATACAATATTTACTACTAGTGCCATAGTTCTTGATTACGAAATCAACGTAGTGGCAACAAACTTGAGATAATTTTAGCCAAACTATTGTGTGAAGCAAATCCCCACTGGTTATATTATTATTATTATTATTATTATTAGCACCGCGTCTTACTACCCAAGCTAATGTGTAATGGTAAGGTGATTGTGAGATAAAATGGAGGACCTACAGTTTATCGTGTGAATCCGAACCACGGTGGAGGCCTGGCATTCCTCACATTCACAAGATGTCTTGTCAGAGGTGAAGGAAGGGTTTGGTAACCAGATATATCTGTGCCGGGACCGAGGATTGAACCCCGGCTGTCAGCTCAGAAGTCTGACACCTTACCCCTTGACCGCCAGGTCACTCTCCCCTTCCCCCACCGGTTATAACGTTATTAGTTATGTGTGGTAAGCTCTCACTAAAAGGACAATAGCGAGAGAAGACTTAGTTCCTTTTTGAATTGATATTCCGTTTTTCCACCTTAATATGCTTCTGTACTGAGCTAAAAGTCTTTATTGTATAAAAAGTTAAACAATAGTCAGTGATAATAAATATTAGATAATATTGTTGGATTTCCATCGACCTCAATGGTCTTCGGGTAAAGTGTTCACCTCAGTACCGGTACCAGATTTTCACGGGTTCAAACCCAGCTGGGATCGACGGATTTTTCTTGAGCGATAAAAATCCGCTGCACAACTTTTCTCCGGAGGAGAATTAAAGCCGTCGGTCACGTGTCGATTGTGACATTTAAAAGAACCGTGGTAGGTATGTGAACATGCCTTTCTGGGCAAGCTTGTAGGCTCTTTCTCGCTAACTCAAAGAATTTCAGTGTGAGAGGTATTGTGAAACCAAATTAAATTCTAATCTTCCCTAGCGCACGTGCTTTATACCAGATAGTGCAGACAACACTAACCAGCTGAAGTGCTAAGTGTATGCCCAGCACTGGTTGGATGAGAAGCGCATCAAACCAACCTTCGGGTTGATGACTCATCATTCTATATAGATAAATGTTATATATATATATTTATATAGGGTGTTAGGAAACTCAATAGTCCAAACTGCACATATAGCTTGTTTGAACCAAAAGTAATACAAAATCCCTAAACATTTACATACAGCAAACTATGCTAATGCCATTAAATTGTGATCAAACCTTTCGGCGAACAGAGCCGGGAGAGCAAAGCTGTTCAAGGATGCGTGTACAACAAGTTGCAGAGAAGCTAGGTGTACAGCACTGCACACCTCTACATCTTGGATCACGGCAGCAGAACATACCACACTTAATAGTAAACAACACACCAGTACATCTATAAATGTGAATACGTTCTGAAGGTCATCATTAACAGTCCTACATCACAAAAAGTGCTTGTCATTATTACAGGTGCAGTGCTGCACGCCTAGCTCCTATGCAACCTGTTGTACACGCATGCTCGCACAGCTCTGCTCTCCCGGCGCTGTACGCAGAAACTTTGAACACAATTCAATGGTATTAGCGTAGTTTTCAGGATGTAAATGTTCAGGGACTTTCTATCACTTTTGGTTTAAACAAGCTGTTTGTACAGTTTGGGCTACGAGTTTCCGAACACCCTGTATGTATATTTATATAATAGCCCCGCGTCATGCTCGGGTTATACGCATACGTAATAATTACACTTGTGTGTTAAGGATGAAGAAGGTTTTATCTGAAAGAATAGTAACCACATTTGCGCGAAGAGAATATGTGAGAATAATTTAGGAATAACCACCCTCTGTACCCCCGACTGGGATTAGAACCCCAATCGCCCTGTCTTCAACAGTCCGGTTTATTGCAAGAGTGACGCCTTAGACCATTCCAACACCGACGTCCTTGTCACAGGGCTCACTCCGCACGCGCGAGACAAGATTCTAACAATCATCCACCCACATACGTGGACACGTGGGTTAAGGTGTCAAGTTAATCTGGACTAGTTCACCTGGCGATGAGGAGTATGGGTTTCAGATATCGCGCCCGTGGTGAACGTAAGATGTTTTATTTCATACATATTTTCTCACACTCCCAACACGTAAATACCCGCCTCTGTGGCGTAGTTGGCTAACGCGCTAGTCGTGTTGAGCTCGACTGCGGAGGACGGGGAGATCGAGGTTCGAATCTCGGCCGGGTGAACTGGGGGGTGGGGGTTCTTAAATGGTTTTCCACTCTCCCTCCACGCAAATGCGGATTCACTTCCTCTAATTAAGTCTTCCCAATTCCTAATCCATTAGCGTACTTAGTACTTAAAGCGTATAACCCGAACGGGTAGTAAGACCCGGCGCTAAATAATAATACACGTAAATGTGGATGCATTTCCTCTGAAGGTTCTATCTACACCGTTTTATCAACACACGAATTATAAACTAAAATCCAGAACAGACACAACACCCAGCCCCCACAACGGCCGTTAATTCATCGCTGTGAAATGATAAACCCATATTTTACAAATGAGAAATTCTCAGGTGGTGCCGTGTATCGAACCCGGGCCCTTTAAGCAGACACGTTATTAACTGAGCAAAGGTGTTGGATTAGCTAGTTCAAAACAAACTGAAAAATATATATATAAAACCACTTCAGTGGTTGAATGGTCACTCTCGTGTTAAGAATGATTTACTGATGTCGGGGAAATCGGAGTTCGATTCTCGGTCGGGTGTACTAAGTGAGGTTTCTTTTACCAAACAGATGCGGTTATATTACCTCTAAAATGCTTCCTTCTCATCCCTACCCTATTATAATGATTAAAATACATGCTAATAACCTGAACAGGTAGTAAGACGTGGTGATAAAAAAAAATACAATCAATAAAAATATTAATCGCTTGTTTCCGGAGCATTCGGTGCTTATAATTTCCAGAAGGTCTATTGGCTGTCTGCACCGAGTGTCCGGTATAATATCCGAGGAATTATGGGTGGATGTGTATTTGTATCGTACATGATTGTAATTATGGTAACATGACGTGTAAAAGGTACGGTTTTAACAGATGAATGCGCCAATAAAGGATTCAGCCTGACTAATTAGTTATCGTCAGTAATAATATTTTAACAAAATAGGAACTAAAATATTAATAACCTGTTTGATCCTCATAATCGTTTTTCATCTTTTATAATTTTGAAAATTTGATGTGGAAAAACATTTTCACGCACACAAACAAACAAACGAATAAACAAACAACTTTCACGAATTATTTAATTCATTTTAAAAATAAATAGCAAATGTATTAAGCTTGTTTATTAGTACGTATAACACAAAGGATATTAAAGAATAAATCTAAGAAATAAGGATGAGGAGAATATTTTAACTGTCACCGGGGCCCTCCAACTCAACACTCTTTACCCCCTAACTTGTTCACGTCCTACTACCCGTTCGTACTGTCATAATTTTAACTACACTGTTAGGGTATGAAACGGGGAAGGTCTAATTTAGAGAAAATATACCTGTATGGGTATACTTGTTAGATGTTTTGTTTTACGACAGGTCAATTCCTTTTGTCGGTGAACTTAGACCACCAATGCACCCTGTCCTCTGCCTCCTCCTTCAACTTCCAGAGTCTTCTTCTTCCCATCAAGTGATCTATTATTTGAATCATCCTTCTTCCTAAGTTCCTCTTTCCCTCAACCTTTCCTTCTATGACGTGTAGAAGACAGTTGCTTCTAA
This sequence comes from Timema douglasi, assembly GCA_901482245.1. Classification (NCBI taxonomy): domain Eukaryota; kingdom Metazoa; phylum Arthropoda; class Insecta; order Phasmatodea; family Timematidae; genus Timema; species Timema douglasi. The sequence continues at coordinate 2,434 of CABEEJ010011634.1, read as the reverse complement.
GGATGTGGTGACCTGGTGGTCTAGGGGTAAGGTGTCAGACCTCTCTGCTGGCGGCCGGGGTTCAATCCTCGGTCCCGGCACAGATTTATCTGATTACCAAACACTTACTTCACCTCTGACAAGACATCTTGTGAATGTGGGGAATGCCAGGCCTCCACCATGGTTCGGATTCCACGTTAAACTGTAGGTCCTCCATTTCATCTCACAATCACCCTACCATTACACGTTAGCGTAAGTGCGTATAACCCGAACGAGTAGTAAGACGCGGTGCTAATAATAATAATAATAATAATAATAATAATAATAATAATAATAATAATAATTCTAAGGATGTGTCTGTCTTCTCACCCACTCTTCTTAGGACTTCATCATTTGTTACCCTGTCTGTCCAGCTGATCTTCTCAATTCTTCTCCAACACCACATTTCAAAGCTTTCCAAGTATTTCTTTTCCGTCTTCCTGAGAGTCAAAGTTTCTGCTCCATACAACACGATGCTCCAAATGTAGCATTTCATCTGTTTCTTCCTCAGTTCCAAAACTCAACTTGTTGTTCAGCAGTGACCTCTTCTTGTTGAAATCTTCCTCGGCCACGGCTATCCTCGACCTAATTTCGTTGGTCCAGTAAACATCATTTGTCAACAGACTTCAAGTCTGTCGAATCAAGTAAAGAGTGTTCTGGAATTTAATGACAACTTTTTCTCTCCGTTTAAAACGTGTCTCATCTGATGCCTTTATGGTCTATTCTCAAGACAGATGTTCAACAACTGTTTGATATCACCGTGTGAAGAAAATTAAACTCTATGTTTGTACTGAAGCAATATTTGATTTATTAAAAAAAAGTGTTGATATAAATACTGCAAAAACACATATTATTATTATTATTATTATTATTAGAACCGCGTCTTACTACCCGTTCGGGTTATACGCACTTACGCTAATGTGTAATGGTAGGGTGATTGTGAGATGAAATGGAGGACCTACAGTTTAACGTGGAATCCGAACCACGGTGGAGGCCTGGCATTCCCCACATTCACAAGATGTCTTGTCAGAGGTGAAGGAAGGGTTTGGTAATCAGATAAATCTTTGCCGGGACCTGGGATTGAACCCCGGCAGCCAGCACAGAAGTCTGACACCTTACCCCTAGACCGCCAGGTCACCAAAACACCTTTTCATGGGTCGCTAAATCCTCCACCTTAAGTCTTCGGTTAAGTCTATTTGTAGGTTATGTTCTTGTATCATTCTGTACTTAGAAAGCATACGTTAAGCGTCTTAATAATATTGTTATTAATAACTTAATAAAGATCGTAAGTTAACGCTCTTTAACTTAAAGGTGCCGCCTAATTGGAAGTGAAATATCCTTACGCTTGCTGTATTTATCATGGGAATAGCAGTTCTGAAACTTTAAAACCACTGGAACAATTCTGAATTATTTTTTAATCTTATTTGGACAAAGTGAAAAATAAATACTTTAATTGTTAGAGGAAGACTAGATATATATCTCTAAAAATCTACTTAAATCTCAGAGCTACGACATTTCACGTGAAATGTCAATGAAAATGAGCTAGTTCCAGCTCTGAAAAAAAAATATATATAAAACCACTTAGCGGTATTTCTGGACATCAGCGCATCTCAGCACTATATTAACCCAACCCCCTCCCCCCTTTCCCCACCACTGCCCCGTTAAGTGCACCCAAAAGGTTTTAATTGGCCCATTGCTCCAACATCTATTTAAACATCAACTGCTGTCACTCTTGATTGAATTTGAATGTCGCACAATTTCATAAACAATGACCAATTCTGTCTAAGAACCATGTCAACTATATTCGGATTGTCATAGGATGAACCAGTTAAAGTATAGACAAATAAAAAAATGATTCAACAACATCATATTTATTATCCAGGGCCCGGATTTTGACGAATATGTCATCGTTTTCTTGGTTCAACATATTCAATTCTCATAAGTAAATATACAATATTTATGATCCCCTGGATGTAGATGTAAATTTTATAGGTCTTTTAATCATGTTTGAATTTTATGTCCCATTTTTAAGACTTGCATGATTTTTTATTCATTAAGAATTTTTTGAGAGATTTTAAGGCATTTATTTTGAATAAGTAAACGCTATTCTCTAGTTAGACTAGAATGCCTGTGACGGGGAGATCGAGGTTCGAATCTCGGTCGAATGTACTGAGAAGGGTTTTTCCGAAATAATTTTCCGCACTCATTCTACGCAAATGCGAGTAAACTTCCTCTAAATTTAGCCTTCCTAACCCCTAAAACCATTAGCGTGATTAGTTAATAAGCGTATAACCCGACCAGTTAGTAAGACGCTGGTGGTCTAAGGGTACGGTGTCGGACTTCTGTGCTGAAGGTCCGGGGTTCAATCCTCGGTCCCGGTACAGATTTATCTGATTACCAAACCCTTCCTTCACCT
>CABEEJ010011633.1:0-10477 GCA_901482245.1 Timema douglasi | reverse complement strand
TTGCACCTAATGGGATATCTTGTTTTTGAATTTGTTCGTACAAGCTTGCCTTGCAGAATTGAATATCTCTCCATTTCTTTCTCTCCCTCTCTTTCTCTACAATACAGTCACGAAGTGAGGGATCATGTTGAAACCACCTAAATGTCCTGAAGCAGAAAGTTGTTTCTAGACTTTCCTCAAAGAAGAGCACACACAAAGACTTTAGATACGAGAAAAAGAAACTTTTTATTTGTTTGTGTCACTGTTGAATCTGCTAGAAGGGTTTCATACTGTGCCATCTACTTGACTTACATAGTTTTATAAAGATACGTGATTATGGTGGTTTATTGATCATGTGGAAACTTACATTTCAAAAGGTGTTTGAGTTGAACCATCTTAATCTATGATGTAAGACAATCGTATTGATTGAATGCGAAGATTGTAACATAACCTTTTTTTCCTAGGGCCGTATTCAGAATTTTATTTTGAACAGTTCTGGTTTTGGGTGGTTCTCGGGTACGTCCTACCAACAGGATATAATAATAAACTGTCCAAGCATTATTTTTGAATTGGTTGAAAATATAATTAGGTTTATTTATCATTAGGAATTCTATGTGAATCAATTTAGTGACCAACCTGAGCACTGAGGAATACAAGAATAGTATATTAATTATACTTTAAGTGACGAGGAGTTAGACACACTCTCTAAACATCCCCCGTCCTTCCCCTCCCTGGTTTAGTCATTAATTCTCTCATAAATTGAATTGAATTTAACTTTAATGTTTTCAGATCAATAAAATAAATAAATTACCTTTCAATATCTTTGACAAAAATAGTTTTTATGTTTACAATAATCATTCTATTTTCTAAAATTATTAATAGTGGTATATTAACTGCCAATATCATTACCAAAAATAGTTTTCATGTTTACAATTACTTTCGTAATTCCTCAAATCAGTGAAATATCATATATATTTAACACTGCAATACGCGCCTCGTATCTGACATATACATGAGCAGAGTTTTGATAAGACAGGATAGTGACGCTTGCAAGGACTCCATCCCCACCACTTCTAGTCCTTCAGCACAGACCCCTCTACCATCAGTAGAGCACTGGACGGGGATAAAGGAGGTCAACGGCCGATTCTTGCCCCTTGTATCTCACAGATACAGCACGTGTGGATTTGTAAGTATTTCTTAATGTTTTTTGTGTTCCCTATTCATTTTATTTTGGTATAAGATGTAATACATTTCATCTATGATTATATTTTTTCTTGAAAAGGGTTTTAGTAGCTGATAGGCTTTCATGTATCTCAGAGATACAACGCGTGCATACTTGTACTTCATATGATTATTTTTTTTATGAGCAATAATTTTTTGCATAACTTTTGTTTTGAAAATATTTTGAATAAATAAACTTTCTGATTTTCAGATTTATTATGCCGTCCACAAAAATTGTTGGTCTAAGCAATCCAATCGACGTCGAAAGGGTTCACCAACTACTATTTGTTGGCTGTGACATAAGTGATTAAGAACCCTCTACCACTTCTCCTTCAGGTACATAACCAAGACCATCGAGCCTGATTCCAGAAGTTCCAGAGGAAGATTGTGACACCGATGCCGAGGAAGAGATAGAGGTATCGGAAGAGAACTCTGACACAGAGCAAAGTGATGTGGAGGCATCCTCAGACAGCGATGATGGTGAGAATTCTTTTATATATCATAGAAAGCAGGGGAGAAAGGTGATTGGCTCTATATCGTGGGAAAAAACTCCTTACCCCAGTAAGAAGAGGGGGAAACACAACCTTATTAGAATACTTCCAGAGCCTATGGGTAAAGCGAAGGGTATAAAATCAATTTTAGATACATGGGCTTGCTTGTTTGATGATAGTATGATAGAACTAATTGTCACATTCACTAACCAATATATTGATACAATTAAAAATAACTATTCAGGTGAAAGAGACGCCAAGCATACCGATATAATAGAGATAAAAGCGTTTATTGGGCTACTTATATAGCTGGAACATATAAAGCTGCGAAATTAAACCTAGCAGATTTATGGTCTAAAGATGGTTCTGGAATTGAGATATTTCGTCTCAACATGGGTATCCATAGGTTTCGTTTCCTAATTTCATCCCTAAGATTCGATGACAGGGAAACCAGAAAAGAGCGAAAAGTGCTAGATCGTCTAGCTCCAATTCGAGAAATATTTGAAAAATTTATTAAAAACTGTAAAGAGTGTTATCATGTTGGTGAAGATCTCACAGTAGATGAGAAGCTGGAGGCTTTTAGAGGTAGGTGCGTCTTTATTCAATATATTCCATCGAAGCCAGCTAAATATGGAATTACAATATTTGCAGCTGTCGATTCACGAGTTTTCTATACGTGCAACATTGAAATTTATGCAGGTAAACAACCTGATGGCCCTTTTCAGGTTAGTAATAAGCCTGTAGATGTTGTTCAACGTGTGGTGACCTCTGCGTAACTCAGGTCGAAATGTTACTGGATACAATTGGTTTAGTAACACCATTCTCCTGCGCGTCTTGTCAACCGATTATGGCTTATCCTATATTGGGACTCTAAAAAAGAACAAATGGCAAATTCCAAAAGAAATGAAACAGATAAAAAAAAGACATCCGTTCTCCAGTATTTTTGCATTCATTATTTCATATGTGCCACAAAATAAAAAGAATAAAAAGAATGTTCTTTTAATTTCAAATATGCATATGGATGGAGCAATTGATAAAGAAAGTGAGGAGAAAAAATCCAGAAATCATAACCTATTATAAAAAACACAAGATTGGAGTGGATATGGTAGACAAAATGTGTTCGGGATACAATGTCCAAAGAGGCATAAAAAGATGGCCAATGGTAATATTCTCCACAAAGTTAAAAGTTTCTGGAATTAACAGCCAAATAATTTGTTTGGGAAATGGAAATGAAATACCACCTCGCCGAATTTTCCTTCGTGAACTGGGAAATGAGCTAATAAGAGATAATTTGATTAGGTGGTCATCACTCCCACGCTTGCCTCGAACAATAAGAATTCGCCTCCGTGAAATTCTTCCCCAAGATCAAATACCAGATACTTCTAGCAGCAACTCAGCAGTTACTGAAACAACAACAAGAAAGCGTTGCCAGCCTTGTTGGGAGGAGAAGAAATTGACAAGGCTCACCAAATATACCTGCCAAGGATGCGGCCAATATCTTTGCAACATTGTTCTTTGGTTTGCCCAGAAGTTGCAACATTGATGATAGTGATGGAGATGAAGATTGAGAAAACCAAAGTGCCCTCTTTATTGTTCAAATACCGAATACGAAATGTGTCTGTATTCAAATTCAGGTTCTTAGTTTTACTTTGTATTAGTCTTACATGTTTGATTTTTTTTTGTTTAGTTTTACTTGTCTCATTTAATTTTCCTTGTCTTTCTTGTATCTTACTTAATTTACTAATCTAAATTTTAATTGTTGTCTAAGTGACTTTACACAAAAACTGATTTATTATCTGTGTTACTTGAATTACTTAGTGCCAAATTTTTACAAAATAATTTATTCCAAAATTAATGAGTAGCTCTCATTCCAAATAAAATGTTCCATTCTCAAGCTGAGTTCCTAATAAATTATGTTATATTCCATAGTTCTAAGTAGGGTTAATTTTTAAGAGTTTTATTGACTTATTTTTTATGCAATCTTTAATAGTTTTATTATTTTTCTAACATTTTCAATAAACAGAATTGTTCATTTGAGCTGTTTACACCTTTTTTACCTAAAAAATCTTAAATAAAAATGATTAATAGTGTAGAATTTATTTTTTATCTCCCAGATACATGGCGTGTGTTAATGTACATTCAAAGGAAGCATGTTAATGAGTGTTAATGAATGTTAATATGAAAGTATGTTTTACTCTCTGACCTATCTTATAGATCTAAATTGAAAAATTAAGACTTTAATAAAAATGTATTGACCTGAAGATGTACACTCACTATTAAAATTACAACAATATTTACCAGATATCGAAAAAGTCTCCCCTAGTACCTTCCCCTCCATCCAACCCACCCCCTAACACAGATGCAGCCTCTGAACCACTGGGACTATGGGGCCCAACATTGGGGGAAAGGGGCCTTGAGACCTTACCTGAAAAATTACCCACCAAACACCGCGGCTCAACTTCTTAGTTTCTTTTAGTTATTTTGCACTATGTTTCGTTAATTTAAATAACCCCATTCTCATTCTAGCTTCTGTAACTGTGCGTCTAATCAGAATCCACCAAAACCATTCCATCACAACCCCAGGTTGGCCTACTTGAGTTATTGCTTCACCGAATCTTCAGTAGCAGGTATAATCTCACCAAATATGTCTACTTAGACAAAATATTAAATATTTATCCCTCAATCAAATTAAAATAATTGGTCCTCCGGCCATGGATGTTTCTAAATACATAATATAATAAATTATATTATTTTATTTAGCTAAAATTCATACCACGCTATTGTGTTAAAGGTAAAGAAATGATAAATATGAGTATTATTTATAGTTTAATGACAGGCATAATAAAAATACCTATTCTTGATAAAGCTTAAAATTATTTATAAATCGTACATCACATGAACTGCATGAACATGTTGCATGTCCCTACGGCTATCATTTCGTTTAGCATTGAATAAATTCGAAAAAAATATTTTGATAAAGTACATAGAAATATACATCTTTGATCAACTCTAAATTTTTCTACCATTCAAATAGATTCTAATACTTTTAAAAATCACGCAAAAATTATGTTATTTAGATTATCATACACTTCAAAGACCAGATTGTTTTTATGATTGAGGACAAAACCCGAAGTTCTTAGTTGGGTGGAATTAGAAAGAATATATTAAAATTATCTTGCACATTCTATTCTATTTTCACTAAAATAATATTAAGAAAGTGTAAAATACTTAATATGCACTATTGATAGTGCCAGAACCGATAATCAGGTGGTTCATTCCATCTGGTTCTCAATATTCTAAACTTATGTTGACACTAGGTGGGATTTTCCACCATTTAAATATTACTTTGAAATGTTGTCTCTTCTCTACATGCTAATGCGGGTACACCTCTAATAAACTATCCTCCTACTCTCTATTCCCTAGATTAAATCGTTAATATTCTAGGTGTTTAACACACTAACCAATATAATGCTTTGGACATTCCATAATAGTTACCTATAATCCGCCATGATTGTAAATACAATCATTTTTCATTTTACTTAATTGAGTCACCTAACTTATCTCCTGCCACTAATGTAAAGAGAACATTAGATACTGGAGGAAAAAAGGAAAGTGATATAAAATTTAAAGTAGATATCATCTCATTGAAGAAAGCACTAGACGCTAAAATAAAAAGATTCTTGCTGTAAAGTTATATTTTATTTATTTGTCTTTTTCTTAGAAGACACATTAATATTTTTGTTAGACACAGTTGCATTCAAAGAGATGTATTGATTTTTAAATACATTTGTATATTATTCTCAATTTATTAATGATAAAATGAGCACGTTAACAACACATTTATTTATATAAGCTCTATTTTCTCTTTTACCATAATATTTAATAGTTATAAAAAATAAATAGCTTTGGCACCATGTCTTACCATCTGTTCGGGATATACGCTTATGCACTAGTTACTCTAAAGGTTTGTGGGACTAGGCAGGTTTATACTTAGAGGAAATGTACCCACATTTGTGTGAAGGTAGAGTGGAATTATATTTTTTAACCAACTTCAGTACACCCGATCGAGGTTCGAATCTTGATCTCACCGTAATTGTCAGTCTATTCTAATGCTAGAGTAACGCTCTAGACCACGAGGACAACGAGTCAGGTCATATGAATAAGTATCAATTAAATATGTAGTGGATATTATGTTTTAATGGTACGAAGATATTTCAAAGAATATTATTAATAAAAGGTAAACAATTCAATGAAGTAATTCTTAAAAAACTTAACTAGTTTTGATTTCCTTAGTTTAGACTGGATCTTATTAATTAATGTATTTGTATCTACTAACAGTCTTGATGATAGCTCTAATATTTTAGGTTGCAAGCAAAAATATTTTTAGTTAAAATAACAGCGTTATTAAAAAATCAACTTAACATTAGATGTGTGTCAAGAGATTTTGTATAAGCTTGGCAGGTGCCGCTGGATGGTTGCTGCCATGGCTACTTCCGCTTGATGGAACTAGTAAGCTATTTACTCACTATCATTTTTCCCAGCACACAGGTAGAGGGGCCTATTTGTTGAAAACCTCCATAGGTGTACCCTGAGTGACGCTCTGTACCACCAGAGCTGCTAATATTCTTCATATAGGTGACAGAATTGTATGATATTTCCCTCTTGCTTAGTAATGCCATACGTTAAAAAATACATAAATCCATAGTAAAGTAATGGGCAAATATTTGTGCATGAAAGAAAATGTTGATACTTCATTGGAGGAAGCAATTTATGAGTATCATCCCGTCAAACACAATTTGCCTTAAGGTCCTTGGCCCTGTCGAGTGAGAGTCTAAAACCTTTTCGTTTGTGGGATGGTGAAAGGCGTGTCGTGGCTTTCCAACCGACCAAAGTATCCCTCCACGCCAACCAGAACAGCTGGATCACGGAAACCGTAGTTGGCGCTAGCTTCCGGACAGGTCTTGCGGAAAAATCATACGTATGGAAATATCAGCTTCCTCGAGAACGAGTGAAATATTTATGTTAATATTTTCAACAGCCCTTCTAAGATAATATATCAAAGTTTATTAATATATTTTCTAATTTTTTTTATGAAGCCGGAAGTTTTCTATTGATAAATATCAATTTTATCGATATGTGATCACTGTAAAAAAAAAAAAAGAGGATGTATGTATACAAAAAGTATACCTTAATCAACATTCTTATAATCTTGAACAAACTGCTTCTAAAAAGAAAATTGAAAAACCATAATAATTCTTGAAGTAATCCTTTTGTTCCCATGGCTCTGCATTTCCATGACAATTGAAAAGGACCAACAGTCTTAATATTATCACAAATTTCTAGGATTCAAGTTCGGGACTTCCATGTTATTAAGCGTGATTCTCGTAATATACCCGACTATTAAAGAGGGGGATATCAAGTTTAAATCCTGGTTGAGTAGATTGAGGGTGTTTTTTCTTAAATGGTTTTCTACCCTCACACCATGAAAACTAGGGTACATTTTATCTTTGTTAACTTTTCTTATTATTCTAAGCCTCTATCTTATTTACTAAATCAGCTAAATTACTTCAAGTGCAAAAACTCAAATGGGTAGTGAGTGAGAGGAGATGCTAAAGAAAATCATGAATCAGTTCTTAAAGAATCGATTTGAAGGTTTATCCCTTCATTGGGGATTCTTATCCTCCATACAAGTGAATTCCAATAGCCTATATATTTTGTTACTCTACCATTCTTATCAAGTACATTCAATGGCTCACGGGTGACCTGCGGGTCTAGGGGTAAGGTGTCAGACTTCTGTGCTGGCGGCCGGGGTTCAATCCTCGGTCCAGGCACAGATTTAGCTGATTATCAAACCCTTCCTTCACCTCTGACAAGACATCTTGTGAATGTGTGGAATGCCAGGCCTCCACCGTGGTTTGGATCTCACGTTAAACTGTAGGACCTCCATTTCATCTCACAATCACCCTACCAGTACACATTAGCGTAAGTGCGTATAACCCGAACGGGTAGTAAGACGCGGTGCTAATAATAATAATAACCACAGTGGCTCACCAGCTGGGAAGGGAAGCTGAGGGGGCTTAAGATCCCCCCACCCAACCCAAATAATAAAAAGGGTAATAATTAAAGATAAAGAAAGTAGGAAAGAACTTATTAAATCACTGATGTGTTTGTATCTTATAATTTTGTTAAGTGATATTTAAAACCATTAATCTATAGGTAAGCCTAAATCTCAATGGATCCTTTACAATATCCTTTTATTTAAAAAGAAATGCTGGAACTTTTGAGCAAGTTCAAAGTTCTGTAACTCTTTTATTCGGAGCGCCAACGGCCAATCATTGGGTCCATCCTGATCAAACCTTCCCTATACACTGCAGGGGACCAATAACGACGTGCTTTCCAGAGTTGGCTTCTTGATCTTTCGAGAAAATTCTTGATCTCATTGTAAACGATCGCTGTGTCGTAGGGCATTGTTCCTGGGATTTATTTAACTCTAAAAGGAATAGTTGAAATTGTGAATTTGTTTGTGATATGTTACTGTTAGTGTTAGTTTTGTCTTTGTTTTTAGCACAATATTTAAACTATTTATAAATCTATCAAAATATATTTTGGCTAAATTTTGTATTATTTATATGTAATTACTTCCTAAAGTACAGTTTTAAATCGCCTCCCTGCCCCCAAATCCTAAACCTGGTTGCGCCACTGAATCCATTTAAGTTTATTTTTGTAAACCAAGTCTTGCTACCCATCTGAAAAATCCACATATTTACACAAATAAAATAACAATTTATAGGTTGAGATATATAGGAAATATAATTAATTACTTTTGCATGAAAGGATTGTGGGAAAACATTTAAGATAACTCAATACGTCCATCCGTGGTTTGAAACTTCACATTAACCGAATTAATTCAGACAATTTATGAGAGCAAAGTCTCCACTGTGGACCTTTTTCAATATTTTAATGGCCTTATAAAACAGATTACCATTTTAATTATTAGGGTTTTAACGAATTGTTAACATATTTTATAAACTATTTTTAACAATACCACTCTTAAAGAAGGTCCACAAAAATTCTTATTTCAGAGTAAAAGTTTTTAAATCCAGGTTTTTATGTTTGTTTTGTTGTTTTTCTATCACCTATTTATTTAGGTTACACGCTTTTTCCTGTATAAATTATTTATCTGACAACTGACAACAAGTGAATTTTAAATTTTTAGATAGGTTTTTATATATAAATATTTAAATTATGTTTGTATTTGGTTTTTAATATGAAAGAAATGGTTCTATTGGTCTCAATCTCACTGTCTACTAATAAAGACTACATGTTATCACACCGTGATGCGACACATTGAATTATAATTTCTTCTTTACTTTTTCAAAGTAAATCCAAATCCTTGATGTAGGTCACGTAGATGAAGGCATCAATCTTATCTTGTCTGATTTACCAGCGAGGATGGTGTTTCCTAAATAATTCATTACTCTTCCTTCATAAATATGGGAACATTTTATCTAAACTTTACCTTATTAATCCATAACCTATAAGCATAAACATAATGATGTCATGAAAATGAGTATCAAAATAACTATTTTTAAAGTGTATTAAATTATTTATTTATCATTGAAATAATATTTTATGTTGTGTAGGGGTTCCAAAAAAAAATATTTAAGTTCTTTTACTATTTACAATCTCATTTGTAATTTTATCCATACTATGTCAGAAACACCAAGATTATTCGCATAAGGTCAGATTTGTATTCAATAAAAATAAATCAACATTTCTTTTGACGAATTATAGAGACCTGATTTTACCGTACAGTAAACGTATCTTTGGCATCATCTTATTTATCAGTACCTTCTTGGGAACTCAATGCCTTCGCTATCAAAGCGTATGTAATGCGATGCTGCTTTGTGGGGATGTTTCGTGATGTGGAATATGTTGCAAAGAACATTGGTGGGTGAAAAACGCGAACAAAATACTATCCCCAAATTCTTTACAGCCCAAGGGAACGAAATCTATTGGGGTTCATTCTTCCATTCAAAGTTTGTAAATAAAATAAAATATTTAGTGCATTAAAGTTAATTTACTTTAAAAATAATGTAAATTCCATACCTGGTACAAGACCCTATAAGTTTATCAATATTAATGATAATAAATGAATCTTCTCCCACTATACTTTTGTTTACACCATCTTGGATTTGAGTGGTGTTTTTTTAAGTGATGCTGACGATTCTTTTAAAAATTGGTTATGTATCATTTCCTCCAAATTTCAACTCCTACACACAATATGGACCAATAAAATACATTATTTTCCTAAAATGTAGTATCACATTATTTTTTTGGGCTAATTAATTCCTTAGAATTTCATTGAAATTCTTTTTCACTATTCAGATTGCTTGGAAACTGGCTTCAGTGTTCAAATGGTCCAAATCGTATCTCTTGCAATAAAATAGGCTGACATTGACAGGAGGATAGGTGTTTGAATCCTTGTAAAGTGTAATGAAACTGTATATTCTAAATGGTTTTCCATTTTTCCCTCCACTCCAATGTGGGTACACTTCCTCCAAGTTCAAACTTTAATAGCAATATAAATGTAATATTTTATTTATATTTTTTATAAAGATTAATTAATTATAAGTTGAATATAATTACTTGTATTATATTTCAGTTTGTAAAATATATAAAAATTACATACCCATACCTGAGTAGGGAGGATTGTCGATTCCGAGGACAGACAAAGAGCTAATTAACGCGAACAATGGGCCTTAATTGGCTAGGGGGGTGGGGGA
>CABEEJ010011632.1:0-10477 GCA_901482245.1 Timema douglasi | reverse complement strand
TTGCGAGAGCGGAGGCCGGTGATCGAGTTTGTTCCGTGTGTTGACCTTCCGAGAGCGGGTTCCCCGGGTTGGTGAGTGTTATTACATGTAACTAGTTACATATATAATAAATATATATTATATATATAATATGTATATATAAATATATATTATATATAATATATATTATATATAAATATGTATTATATATAAATATATATAATATGTATTATATATAAATATATATTATATTATTATATATAATAAAATATATATTATATATATTATATAATAATATAATATATTATATATATAATATATATTATATATATAACTGTTTGAAAGGACAACTAATCTGGTGAACATGGGGCCTTGTTATCACGTAAACTAGTCTAGTTTGCTGTGGGTTGTAGCGTCGTACCTATATACAAGGCAAGCGTTAATACGGATTAATTACGACAGTAGGGGAATTGTTTATCAACTCACCCAAATTGTCCCATTTCATCTGGATTCAGCTAACCAAAACACCTAATGCACACGCACCAGACACAACCGGCCATCTGCGCTCACACCAGCGAACTGAGCGGTGAGCCGAGGTTCGAGATTCAGACACTATTAGGCGTATCGAGTGCTAGCACATTTGAGAAGATCGAGAGAGGCCTGCAAAGTTTGACTTGACAGAAGAATCCAAGAAGTCCATAGCACCATGAAATAGCTACTCAACACGGTGCATGTGGATCGTCATGTGTTTCCCCTCCCACATTACTCCCCTTCCCTCACTCGTCCTACTTTCCTTACCACTCCCTCTATGGGACTAGCCTTGGATATGGATGTCTTCTAGGCCCTAACCGGCACTCTTGGGGAATTCTATTCCTAAATAGTATAGTAGTATCTGTAACCATTTAGTACTACCCTTACTGGACTAATATGGTGTCATTATAAACATGGTGAAAGTTAAATAGAAAAGATTTAGTTTAAACAACATAAATAGGTTTATTAATTAAAACAGATATAACAAAAATTAAGAATTTACATTAATATTGAAAGTAATACATTTGAAGTTTGAAGTTTGATTCAAACAATTAGGCTTGAGAATAGTGAAGTATTTACAGTGGCTACAAGGGCAGTGCAGTCGCCAGGCCACAGGTTGAAGTATTTCTAAAAAGGAGAACAATTATATAATTACTAAGAAAGATAGTGAACAAGATATGCATGTAACTTTTGAACAGTTTTGCTTGATTAGGCTTTCATAATAATATCCATTAAACATTTAGGATAATCAGTATGAAATAGGTGTCAACAATAGGGTACTATGGCCGGTCATATTCCCCTTTGGTACTGTCAGAGCCTTCAATAGTACATAAAGTTCTAATAGCAAGTATATTGAGAGCAACTCAAACAATGGGAATCAATTAAAAGGCAAAAGAAAAAGGGTATTATTTGCGCGAACCCCACTATGACTCTCGAGTAGTTCCCTGGGTTGCGTACCCAAACTAATACAGTACGTGAAGCGTAACTACTTGACCAACCCAAAATATTGATATCAATTAATTGAACTGTAATAAGGAAAAGTAAGCAGACAATATGGTGGTAGCCATCCATAAATTGAACTGATGCTCACGACGTACAAGGCGTCATGATAAAACTTTGGACTCAAAAAGATTAATGGAACTTGCGGAAGTTTTTATAAGTCAAAAACTAAGACACTATAACTTTCTAAGCCAGAGGTTCATAATGTAAATACATTATTATAAGGACACACAAAAAGCGGCCAGGACTTGACTTACTAAGTTCACTAGAACCGGACTTGTCCTTCAGACTACAAGACACAATATTTAAAGAATCAACTGAAAGATCCCCCATCTTGAAATTAACCAAAAGTTTGAGTGGATTAACTATCCATTTGACATAATTTTAAAACAAAATAAGCTTCTTCAGAAAAAATATTAAATTTTAAATCTAGAACTACATTGTCTAGTTTTTTAAACAAAATATTAGACCCCAAGTCTTAAGGACTTGACGACGGCAGCAGGTTACTTAAATACCATAGGCATGACGTCCTAGCCAGCGAGGTGGTAGATCTGACGACTCAAGCTCCATGGATGTTGCTCTTCTCCGTTACAGATGGTGCAGAGTTTCCTCCTTCGACGCTCGGCGCTGTAGAACGGGTCTGTACCTTGAAACTGTGAGCCCGTCTTTATATAGTCTCAACCTGATATGAAAGTAATAAAGTAGAGGGAGGGATAAATTCAGAAATGTAGACAAGGTGAAGGACGGACGAAGGCGGGGAGAAAAGAAAAAAAGCAATTAACAAAAGAAAACCACTTGCGGGGAAAAAGGGAGGGGGGCAAGTTTCCTTGGCTCGCCGTTAGAGCTCCATGAGTAGTAGGTCAGTGCGTCGACGACCGTATACATTTATTCTCTTCAATAGATCTAGTGATGATAGCACGTGAGCACGTGTGGCAGCCATTGTTGAACAATTGTGTGTTTCAAATTAGTGGCCCCATGAATCGAATATCATCTTGAAGGGGTGAGTTGGATATCAAGGCATCTTCTATTTAAATATCTCTGGTGTGATTATATTATTTAGGATCAGTTAATAGTTTTATGAGAATTTGTGATTGAGATATATTTTACTATATTTTTCTGTAGGTAGCATGGCAAGCGTATGTAAGTTTATCCGACATCATCCAACGGTAAAGGGTATGAGTTAAGGTATTTTATTCATAAATACGATAATATTAATCCTCTTCTTTGATATCTAATACAGTATTTATAAAAGGACGATTTTTTTACCAACCACATGTTTGAATGTAGGGAGATACGTAATTTTATTAGACTGCAGCTAGTCAGAGAAAATAAACTTAGAGGTAGATTCAATTAACATAGTTTCTTTCTTGCATAAATTATAAAAATATTGATTTTTAATTGTAGCTGTACAATCTATCTGATTGACATGCTACATATCTGCGCTACAAAATTATTATATAAGCAGAATTTCATTTTTGTTTTTATAATTATATATAATTTATGTTCATTTTTCAAATTCATATTTGGCCGTAATATTATGAGTTATTTATTTTAAAATAAAAAATACTTTTATGATCTAACTTAACACTTTAAATATATTTTTCGTATATGTAACACTGGAGGCAAATAACACAAATATGTTGGTCACTTTTCCTTTACACTATTCGTAGTGTTATTTCGAAGTTTCCAGATGTTACAACCCCTAAGTTAGGAAGCTGTGATATCCTCCTCTTTTAGATCGTTGTTGAAGATAACATCCCGGTGAGGTCAGGCCCCTACTATTGTGCACCCCGAAGATGAATATCTTCAGAGACTTTGTTAATCACTTAGAGGCCAAAGTGCCATTTGCCTCTCCAAATCTCCGTACGCTAGTCTGGCGTTCATTATCCCCAATAAAGGTGTGGGATACAGATTGATTGTTGACTACCACAAAATCAATAAGAAAATCTAGTTTGACTCTTATCCCATGCCTAATATCGAGTCCATCTTCCAGCTTTTGGGTAGAACTAAGGTATTCAATTTAGTTGAACTTAACGCCAGTTTTTTTTACAATATTTCCTATCTGAGTCCTAAAAAAATTATACTTCTTTCGTAACTCTTAGGAGATAATATGAGTTCAACCGTGTCCCCCTTGGATGAAGTATTGGAGGACAAGCAATGAGCCGCGTCCCTGATCACGTTTCTCTGACAATAAATTAAAGTATGTAATTAATTATCTGGAGATATTTGCGTGTACAGTGATTGGATGGAAGACCATATAGGTCACTTAGAAAACGTTTTGAGTAGATTATTGTAGCGGTGACGTGGCTACCCCTTCCCACATCTCCTATCACCACGAAGTTGTCTGGCGCAACGCTTCAGTGTGGTTGCTAAACTAGCCGCTAGAGCTGCGCTGCGAGATGCGAGGGAACCTGTCAGGCACCGAGACACCCGTGATGTGGCTCGCTTGCAAGGTGCAAGGTGTGACCAGATCAAGGAGGGAGAGTAGTTAAAATGTCTATCAATAATTCTGTTTGGAAAATAAACCATGATTTAAAGTGCAATGTCCGTGTTTCAATCAGTGGGTTGCAAGGCTGGATTTTGCTTAAAAACAAATCCAATATTAAAGAGTAAGCTTATAGAGAATAAAAAGTTCCATGTAGTTTAATTGTATAGCGTTGGCTTACCTGTTAGTCCTGATAAGGTTACGTGAGTTAAACCATCAATTAATGACATTGAATATATAATTTCTTCAGAGAACTTGCTTATCAATCTTAAGCCCGTACAACCTATTATAGACTATCCCTCTTCAAGGAATCTAAAGGGTGTAGTGTGATTTATTGGAATGTGGGTATACTCCACCTGGTTTATTCAATTTTCTCAGAAATTGCCGCACCGCTTAATTCTCTTAAAAAGAAGGGCGTTGTATTTAATTGGGGCAAGGAACAGGCTTGTGCCTTTGACCATTTGAAAAGGAAACTTGTCTCTCCTGATGTATTGCATATGCTTGATTTTTCAATTTCCTTTTGTCTCCATGTGGATGGTTCATCTGTGGCTCTGGGTGCTGTGTTGCCCCAAAGGACGTCGAAGGGATTTCGACCTGTGGCTATCGCTATTCGGATGCTCACCAACGGCGAAAATAGGTACAGCGCCTACGAGAAGGAATGTCTCGCTTGTGTCTTTGGCGTAGAGAAATTTGTTGATTATTTATAACAGAGGGAATTTGAGCTCTACACCGACAACACGACGCTTGCGTGGATATGGTGGCATCCGAAATATTAAGGCAAGTTAGGAAGATGGATGTGAAAGTTGTCTAGATTCAAATTTTCTATTCAACAAATTTCTGGGAAGTATAATCTGACTTCAGATGCCCTATCTCGGGTGACATAAGCTCACGATCCCGATGGTTCAGAGGAGATAACGCCCGCATCTTGTGTTATTAAAATCCATTCCTGAATATTTCCATTAGAGATAATCAAGGCAGCGACCCCCGGTGTCAGGGTATTCGGGAAAGGATTCAAAAAGAAGAAAAAGTAGGTTTATATTCCGTTTTCAAAGATATTTTTCTTGTGACTAATTCAAAGGGAAAGAGTAGGAAAATTGTTGTTCTTTGACTGTATGTTCTATGTTGTTAAGGTGTTTTCATAACTCTATTTATGCTGGTCACTTGGTTGTCTTTAAAACCTTTAAAAATGTAGCCAGAGAGTTATTTTGGCCTGGATTATGTAACGATGTGACAGAGTGGGTTAACCACTGTGAAGATTGCCAGAAGGCCAGAAACACCAAAATTCCAGAGTTGGGTTTCATTCGGGCAATGTGACTCAACGCCTCTGAGATAAGATATTCGCCAATTATGTGAGGCCTATAACCCGCTCTTCCTTGGGTAACTCTTTTATTCTTGCGTTGATTGATGATCGCACTGACGATCTTCCGTAGTCATGCGCAAAATAGATGGGACCAGAAGTTAGACTTCATCACCGGCGTCAGACTTTTTGGGTTGGGAGCTGAACCATCCCCTTATTGCTATCTGGGATATTGACCCGTTATTGATGGATCTTGGCAATGCCTCTCGTGCAGATAGGTGTAGGCTTGTACTCGACAATCTTTAGAGGGCACTTAGGTAGGTTGCTGATGCTCATGATAGAGGAAAACTCCCTGTTACTCATGTATTAGGTGATTTTGTTTTATGTAAAGAGTTTCCCTTGAGTTGCATGGTGGACAAGAGACCGGCCAAGCTTTTCCCGAAATAGGGTGGCCCATGGCAGGTAGATAAGTCTTAAACCCCTGTAATGGTCCTCCTCAAGAACGTAGATGATACTGCCATGACTAGACGAGCCCACGTCAGTCACTTTAAGAGAACGCCTCCCCCACCCTCCCAAGAGTCCCTATGGGTGTTCAACTGTAAGTCCGTGTGTTTTGTGATGTCTAGTGTAAAATATATATTATAAGTTTATCATAATTTTGTCTTGGTCACTCTGACCTTACGCCTTGGCCCAGGCCAACTAAATGGTGACGATATGTGCAACAAGCATACCAAATTATGGTGATATGTGCACAATTTTATTATTTTTTTAAGATAAGTGGTAATGTCAGTAAAACTAGTATAATCATTAACAAACTTTATAATTAGTTAATGTATGCTGCTAGAGGTCGTCAGTGCTCATAAAATTATACGGGTAAACTGAAAGTTAATAGTAACTTTAAAATGTTCACAAGTGAGATATTGATATGTGAGTTTATAACGTCAACTATAAAGAGAATGCTGAAAAATCCCCTAAAGATGTTTAAAGGAAGTGATCTTGATTGAGCAAATGAGTTTTCCTGAATGAATATTTATGTAATCTTTTTGTGCATCCCCTGTGTTAGTCCTTTTCACTTTTTCCTGCCCCTTATGCATGACGATGTTTTAGACTACTCAGGGCATGGCCTTGGAAGCTATCCAATGGAAGTTACTACGATTGAGCCCCAATTGGTCTTCTGGCGACGATTACGGGAAGAGACGGAGAGTTGTTGGTACAGTATTGGCATACGAAGCCTGGTAGTTACCTGATGAGTGATGATGCCCGCAAGAACCTTCTGTAGAAGACGGTGTCGACAAATAACCCAGGGCGTTATATCTCAGGTGGTCCGATCAAATGAGGATTTGTCATGCGGGATGGATCTGATTGGTGCCGCTTACTAAATGGTGGTTTGGGACTATTGATGGGCATTTGGCTGTGAGGGACCAAGGAGAAGTTCACCTACATGAGGCTTTTTGAAGCCTCCGGGCGTAACGTTTTTGATAGGTGCGCTCAACGGAGATCAGTTTCCAGCTGCAAGAACGGCTACTTGCTGGAATGCGCGCAAATGGATGAAAATAATTCGAAGTCCGAACCCACCACCCTAAGGCCCAGGGGGAAATATTGTACCATCGTGCCTTGCTACAAGATTATAGTGGATAATTAATACACGAAGAAAAGTGATTATCTACTTACACAATGTTGCTCTATTTCAATATCAACTCAAAGCACATCTTATACACGTGCGCTCGCCACAACAGACTAGCTTTACATATCCTGACGAACTGAGTGGCGTGGTCGAGATTCAAGAGTCGGCCACCAGAGGGCGTGTTGATCGCTAAAGATTTCGAGAAAGATGGAGAGAACCCCGGTTTCTTCGACTCTTCACTAGAATCCGATGATACCATAACAATTCTGGTGACCTCCTGGTCTAGGAGTAAGGTGTCAGACTTTTGTGTTAGGGGTCCGGGGTTCAATCCTCGATCCCACCACAGATTTATCTGACCGCCAAACCATTCCTTTACCTCTGACAAGACGTGTATTATTCACCACTTGTAAATGTGTTGAATGCCAGGCCTCCACCGTGGTTCGTATCCCACATTAAACTGTAGATCCTCCCTTTCATTTCACAATCACCATATCATATCACATTAGCATCAGTGTGTGTAAACTGAAAGGGCAGTAAGACGTTGTACTAATAATAATAATAACAACAATAACATAGTTTTTGAGGGACCATGTTCTCCTGACGTGATAGTTAAGTCAGGACACTTTACTTCGACGGTCATCACTGTGGTGAGAGCTTCTATTCATAAATTTCCCCCGAATCAGAGCTATCGTACCGTCCCGTTCTGCAATGTTTATTTTCGGTCCACTATTTCTGATCGTTGTAGGCCACTATATATATATATTTCATTGACGTTATATTTAGGATAATTTGCAGTCATTCCGGATTCTACCACAATCTTCTTTCAACTATTCTCTGTGGTTTTCGCCAAAACCTATCCACTATGGTTCTGGTTCTGTCCATCTGGTTCTGCTTGAGACGGTAGTTCGTGACACCTTTCTCATAAACATAATTCACAGGGCTAAACATCAGATGCAACTTGCTGTCAACAATCTTTGGACGTGGGAATCGTGTAATATATATCAGGTTTCCCAAGCCAAGACGATGGCCGTTAATTTTCTACGAATACGTGATTTAAATCCAGCCCCCACTATTTTATTGAAACAAGTTGCTTTACCAGTCTCAGGAACTGTGGGTACAACATATCAAAGATATGAAAGTGAGGTATTTAAAGGCCCTCAATATATTTTAAGTGTATAGCGGTCACTCTTTTAGTGCTTACAAGGATACGTGATGCGCCTCCATAGGACCTTGGTAAGATCTAAGATAAATTATGCCAGTATTCTGTAGGGTTCTGGAAGACCATCAGTGCTAAATAAGTTGGGTAGTGTCCATCATGCAGGCGTTCAACTGAATATTGGTGCTTTACGTATAAGTCCAATCATTAGCACTTTTGCTGACACCATTGATGCCTATGGCGTCATATGTGTCTACGTTTCATTCCATGTCACATCACGTTACTTACCATCCTGTTTTCCATCCTCACAACCGTGTCTTGTATAAAACCTAATGGCGTAGTGCAAGACCAGCTAGAATCCGGAGGCTATCAGTCTTCTACATTAATGTGTAAAAGTCCTTCAAAAATTTATTCCCACTTTTTCAGGTCAAGCTGCTTCCTTGAAAGTACGGCTACTTTAATGCTATTTGGATCTTGGAAAATTCCTCAAAGCGACTCCACTGCACATTATATATGATAGAACTTTTAATGAGGTCCTCTCCACTCGCTATTAAGGATTTCAGCGCATATATACTGATGGTTCAAAATCTTGAGCGTCAATGGTATGTGCTTTTATTGTGGAGTGGTTTAATTTTAAATTTGGTTTACCTGATGAATCCAGTGTTTTAACGGCAGAGTTATAAGTAATTTTTAAATTATTGCGTGTCATGTATCGTAATTGTCATCGTTCTGTTCTCATCTGCACGGATTCCATGAGTGCTCTGTTGGAATTGTCTATTCTGTACTCCTAGTGTCCTCTCATGCAGCTGATACAAGTGAAAATTTGTAAAATTAGTTTGTTAAACACCTTGCTCGCCTTCTGCTAGATTCCTGGTCACGATGGTCCTTCAGAAAATGAACTAGCGTACAACTCAGCCAAGGAGGCAGTTTATATCCCTCCTGAGACTAGTTTGGGTGACGTGTTCTTAGACCTTGAGGGTTATGTTTAACCTAGTGTCCTTAGCACCTCAACAAGCTGTGGTCCATTAAGGCCTTTGTGTTGCGATGGTCCTCTTCTATACCAAAGTATAGAAAAGAGGTCATCGTGACAAGACCCCGCGTTGGCCTTACATTTCTGAAACATGGGCTTTTATTGAGAGGGGATCAACCTTCAGTATTTGAGTTTTGCGATTCTCCCCTTAGTGTGTACCTTATTTCGGTGGAGTGTCGCAAGTACGCCCTTATTTGCCTGGCTCTTGATTTTAATGGTGACCTTCGTTCTTTGTTACGTGACAGAACGGATGGAGTCATAATTTTACACCGTTTTATAAGTCAGGTGAATCTTTTAAATTCCTTTAAGTCTCACTTTTATAGAGCGCTTCACTTTGTTATCATCTCATATTGAGGTTAGTTTTTAAGAATTTCAGTACATTTTGATATGTATTTATTGTCTATAAAATTTAGTTTTCACTTCTGCTATTTATCTTTTCCTATGGGGATTTTACCATATATATAAGTTGATTATAAGGTGCTAGTTACCAATATGTGTCAACGCACCTTTAAACGCCAATAATAATACTCATAATCATTATCAATTAAATAATTTGATTTTAATTTTATAGTATAGAGTGGGGGGATAATAATGGGCAAGGGTAGAGAAGGAAATGATGGAAGAACAGATTCATGTCACAATACAAACTATAATAATTATTGTTATGGAATATTTTATTAGTAAATTTTGGTATTAATATTGCCAAATATTCATCATAATTACTATAGTTACAGTTGTTCTTCCGCGCTTTGTTCTGGCTTCGGGGAGCGGGGAGGTGCATCGTCTAGACCTAGGTCTAGAAGTCGCTGCTGCAGCTTCTTATTGGAGAGGCATTTAATATGCGTCCTTCTGGGGTCTGAACGGGTCAGAGANGTGGTAGTCGGCAAGATGATACGGAGGAGGAAGAGAGAGGGGTCGTAATTGGTAGGCGGGTTGCGTGGGAAGGGGTTGCTGGGGAACAGGGGAGGATGACGTGGATGGATATAGAAACGGTGTCGGGGTGAGGAGGGCCTTGAATATACGATAATGTTCTCCCCTGGCCTTGCGGCCTCTACCTCCCTTGCTGCGACGATACAGGAATGGTGTTGGAGTGGGGGTCATGGGGAGTGGCAGCCCGAATGGTTCTGAGCGCTAAGAAAAAATTAATTAAATAAAAAAAAGAGGGGATAGGAGAAGGATAAATGGCAGCCCGGATGGTTCTGAGCGCTGAGGAGTGTTTGGGTGAAAGAAATTAGTTTTGAGTTTGTATAGTTTTTTATTAATAAACAGTAAACATAAACATGAAAACATTAAAAGGACAAACATTAACACCAGCCCCGAAGGGCTCTCGAAAACGGACACGACATAGGGATACGAACAATCACAACATGAAAGGA
>CABEEJ010011631.1:0-10478 GCA_901482245.1 Timema douglasi | reverse complement strand
CTTTCCTTTAGGTTCCAATATATGAAAACTATAAAGTTGAAATATTTTGCTGAATTTTTTTTTTTTCCTCCCCCAAACGGACACACCAAAATAATAGTTTGGAAAAATAAGACTCGACTTGACCAAAAATGATGCAGAGCTCTCCCTTATGTCATGCACCCGCCAATGGTGAGTGCCTACAGTAGCCCCGCGGCTTCTTTGGTGCTGACTGACAGCTCAAAGCTGACTTCTGACAGTCAACATTTGGGTATATACCTAACTTTTGACCGTCAGAAGTGACAGCTACTAAATACATGTTTTTGCAGATCATATGGCTCGGCGTAGAGATACATAATTTGGTCCGGTAACTTTTCAAAGCTTTTAGCTGTGAGCTGTCAGTCAGTACCAAAGAAGTCATGGGACTACTGTAGATTCGAGTATATTTATATCCGAGCAAAGTAATGGGTCACCTGGGCTGGAATATTGGTAATAGTCAGTTTCCTGCTTCTCTGGGGCGTCGAAGGAATTGATTGCTTCAGACCTTCTCGTAAACCTGTTATCTGTTGTTTCAACTGCGCGAGCTGATCCAAAATGGCCTCCTGACGAGTTTCTAGAGCCATCACTTCAGGCAGAGGCATCTACAAGGTTTGAATGAGAATCGTTCATCAAATCTTACGTAATAAGAGATAACACAATAAACATATACCGGAGTTTGACGTCGTGGGTTCTTCGGATCTTGATTAGGAAATCCAAGATTAAACAACAAATTTTTTTTTAGAAAATTTGCTTTAATATAGTTCTAACTTTTATCAAATGCAAATTTGAATCCGCTGATAATTAAAAATATACAATTTTAGTTAAAGTGACTAGATGAGTTTCATTATTATTATTAGCACCGCGTCTTACTACCCGTTTTGGGTTATACGCTTTAAGTACTAATTACTCTAATGGATTAGGAATTGGGAAGGTTGAATTAGAGGAAATGAACCCGCATTTGCGTGAAAGGAGAGTGGAAAACCATTTAGGAAAAACCACCCTCCAGTTCACCCGACTCGAGATTCGAACCTCGATCTCCCTGTCCTCGGCGGTCGAGTTCAACACGACAAGCGCGTTAGCCAAGTACGCCACAAAGGCGGGTAAACAGAAATTTTTAGAAAAATTTGCTTTATTATAGTTCTAACTTTATCAAACACAAATTCGAATCCACTGATAATTAAAAATATACAATTTTAGTTAAAGTGACTAGATAAGTAAAAAATAAAAAAAAGGTTGTGTAAGGCGAGTGAAAGATTAAATTACGTCGTAAATAACAAAGAGCCCTTTTTAGTAAAATATATTACGGTGATTAATATCCATACTATCCGCTTCATAGGCCACATTGTCTAAGACGTTTCTCTCACAATAGACTAGATTGCCGATAATTGGGATATAGTGGTTCGAATTTTGGTCAGGTGGATTTTTGCACCCACAATGGTTTTCCACTCTCCCTCCATGCTTCCTCCGAATATAATCATCCACACCCCTAAAACCATTAGGGTAATTAGTACATACCAGAGATGATAATAAGAGACTGCTTAACAAAAAACTCGGGCCTTCAAATAATTTTGTCTCGTTTTGTGATTTTTTTTATATCATCGCGTTTTACCACCTATTCAAGTTATATATGATAATTACTCTAATGAGGTAGGGATGAGGAAGGAAGCATTTTAGAGGTAATATACCCGCATTTGCGTGGAAGCATTAGGAAACTATTTAGTATTATTATTATTATTATTTAGCACCACGTCTTACTACCCGTTCGGGTTATACGCTTTAAGTACTAATTACGCTAATGGATCAGGAATTGGGAAGGATGAATTAGAGGAAGTGAACCCGCATTTGCGTGGAGGGGGAGTGGAAAACCATTTAGGGGAAAAAACCACCCCCAGTTCACCCGACCGAGATTCGAACCTCGATCTCCCCCGTCCTCGGCAGTCGAGCTCAACACGACAAGCGCGTTAGACCACCGAAGCAGGTGAGAGAATTCTTCATTTTCTTGGCGATACCCCAAACGAAAGTCATCTATTAACCCCAGAATGTTAGTGCGTAAAATATACGTGTAGTGCCTGAATAATTATTCCCCACCCCCCTCCACGATTGGTTGCATCGTGGATGTTAGGTTACATTATATAAGATTATCAGGGAACAACCAGAAATAACTGTGCCCCAACTTAAAAAATTGGTTGGATACAAATATTTGGGTGACCTGGCGGTCTAGGGGTAAGGTATCAGACTTCTGTGCTGAGAGGGTCCGGGGTTCAATCCTCGGTCCCGGCACAAATTTATCTGATTACCAAACCCTTCCTTCACCTCTGACAAGACATCTTGTGAATGTGGGGAATGCCAGGTCTCCACCGTGGTTCGGATTCCACGTTAAACTGTAGGTCCTCCATTTCCTCTCACAATCACCCTACCATTACACAGCGTAAGTGTGTACAACCCGAACGGGTAGTAAGACGCGGTGCTAAAAATAATAATTTTATTTAAGGCCTTGATCCCTTTTATTGAGTAGTTTTGATAAAACAAATCGAATTAATTCCCCCCCACACACCACCAAAAAATACTAAAAATTGAATTCGGATCATGTAAGAAGCTTATGAACGAATTTATCTGTTTTTAAGTCAGATTTACATATCGATAGCAATACGGCAATTTACAATTACAATAGTATTCTTATATGTCTTATGTCTGTTTAAACTATGAAATTAGGTATGGTACTTTGGTCCTATATTATGTTATAATAACAGAATACTTAAATATATTTTCTTATTTACCAACCAAACTTAAATTATTATTGTTGTCTTATTTAACAATCAATGAAATATTTATTTGTATATGTATTTATAAATACTACAATATTTAACCAATGTCAAAATGGGCAGTACCAATTAGGTAATTAATAAAATTCATTAATAAATATATAATTATATTATATAATCTGAGTGTTACATAGCCTATTTTAATTTTTTAAGACAACAATAATTATTTGAAAAATAAAATAAGTTTGACATGGACATAGAATTCAGTGAAATGACACTTTTAACAATTTGTCTCCAAATTGTTGGCGCACGGGAGTAATATGACCTTAATATAGAAAATAAAGGCAGACATATTTGATTTTGATTAGTACTCAGTAGACTTCTTGAATAGCCAAAGGAATGACAGGAGGATTCTTAAGACTGTAAGTAGTTTCCTAATCAAAGTGTTAAATAGTTCAATTAGATCAAATTTTCATTAGAAAACTGGACAAACGGACTAGCGTTACAGAAAAATTTAAGTAAATCATTCAATACGAAAGATTTATCAGAATAAAAATAAACGATGTCGTGTTCGCCAACAAGGTAGGCCTATTATCTGCATTGCATTTAATAAACAAATTCGTATCTAGAATGAGCCATTGTAGCCGAAATAAACAAATTTACACCGAAAGTTACGAAAACTTAGTAAACCTTTAAAAGCTTCTTAACCTGTTCCAAAACACTTGTCGAGTTCGTAATATTTGTCGATTTTTTCGCATATGTAACGTGAGACTTTTGGAGGTTTTTCATCATGTACATGCATTTCGGATATTCTATTTCTTCCGAGATTTTAATTATTGGTCGAATTGTATACATAGACGTAGGGCCGATCATTTTTATATTTGTTTCTCGTTTTAAAACTAACATTCAACACTTCCACTTTACTTTAAACACATTCACCGGTTTTTTTTCAAGACGGTTTATTTCGGTACTCAGTTGTATTTAGACGACATCTTGATATTTTGCAGCATTGATTTTCGGTTCGCGAGATGACGCAGATGCTAGTAGCGGCTTCCACGCATGTTTTTACTTAGTTCCTGTACTCTTCTATAAGATGTCGTTAGTATAGAGAATATTATTAAACTTAAATTAATTAGCCTAATAAGCTATAGCTATGTTTACATTACCTCTCTAATAAAGGCTTTTTTTAAAAAAAATGGCATTCAAGTAGATAGTATTTCTACAAATCATTAATAATAAGGCTCCCTGAAAAAGTATTCAAAATCCAACGAATGTCAGTTTGTTCAATGCTGCCATCTCTAGTTGATGTGTCATAAAGTAATTTTGTTACGAGCTCAGCGATTGGTGCATTAAACATTTCTGGGCCCCCTCAAGCAAAACGTTTTCGCCATTATTAGTTTGATAATTGTTAAATAATTTTATGTGTACGTCAATTGATTCACCTTAGAATACTTTTTAAGACCCTCAATGGGAACGAAAGTAATAAATAGTGAAATTTGAAGATGAAACACTGTGGGAAGTTGTCATGGCGGCGTTATGATCCACCAATGGGAAAGCAGATTATTCGTGATATAGGGCTGTTGTATTACACCTTACAATTCGCGTCAGTGAAGGTATTTTATGTTTGTTGTTACGATATGGGTGATTTGGTGATTAAACAATGTTGAAAACTACCCTTTTAGTCGGTTTAATTAGTGCTCAACACGTTAGTGATGAAATCTGTTATCGAGTTGTTGTATTTGTGCTGCGTCACGTGACCTCCGCGTAAAAATGGCGCAAAGCTCGTACATCAAAGATGGGACCCTTTTCTTAAGTGTTGTGTCATTTGTATTTGTATACAATAGTGTGTTTTCATAAAACCACGTGTTAAAATATATATATCTGTGATTGACTCGGGCTCAACCATGATGTCGGCAAGGGGGACGAAGAGGCGCGGGAGGCCTCCGAAATCCGTGGTTATGGAAAGGCCACGGAAGTTCCAATACCACTTGATGAAAAAACCAAAGTATCTATTAAACCGCGAAAGCAAAGGTTCGGAAACTCCAAACTCTCAGACGAGTACTCCTACTCCTTCGAGAGCATCATCGCCAGTGGAGAGTATTAGTAGTCGGAGAAGTGCGAGAACAAGAGGAAAATATAAGAAAAGAGGAACAGGAGGATATCAGAGGAGAGGATATAACCCAGACGTAGTCGAGGAGAAAGAATCCGAGTATCATTACGGGTCCGATTTCGGTGACGAATCCAGCGGGAAAAGTGATTTTGAAGATGACATTCTACAAAGTGATAGTGAACTGGATAGTATCGGCGGTGCTTCAAGTGATAGTGAATTCTCATTATCAAGTTATAGTACTGTAAGTGGCTCGCCTAAAAAATTCCTTCATAGACCTCCAAGTCCGGAACCTTTATGGCTTCAAAATTGTGAGTTACCCCCTCTGGACTTACCAAAGTCCTCTGAAGACCTTTTGATCCCTCGGGAACATGTCATGCAGGCTCTGTGCATATACGAAGTGCTTCGTCATTTTAGGACATTGGTACGCCTGTCGCCGTTTAGGTTCGAAGACTTTTGCAGCGCGTTGATATGCGAGGAACAAAGTATGTTACTGGCCGAAATACACATCATGCTCCTGAAGGCCCTCTTGAGAGAAGAAGACTCTCAACAGACTCACTTCGGTCCCTTGGATCAGAAGGATAGCGTGAACGTGGTCCTCTACTTTGTGGACGCTATGACCTGGCCGGAAGTGCTGCGCTCTTACGTCGAGAGTGACAAAGATTTCGATACCGAGGTGCTGCACATTCTCGGCAGCTGCGAATATCCGTTCACCGACACGGATAATCGCTTGAAAGTCCTGCAATTCATGACGGATCAGTTTTTGATAACAAATCCAGTTCGAGAGGATCTACTGAATGAAGGTAGGTCTTAAAGGCCGAACTTAGGGTCAAGAACGATTACAGTTCCTTTTGAGAAAATATATAAGTTATATATTTTTTTGAGTCTTAGTATGCCTTAAACGTCCTACATTTTGCTAAAAAAAAAATTTCCTCTGAAATGGTACCTTGTGTCGATATTGTATTCCCTTTATTATCCACATTATAGGTCTAGTATGTAGAATCAAATAACACCAAGATTTAATTTTCTTTTAACAATTTTATCAAATACTATATTTAAATAAAACTCAACAATATATCATCTTGTGAATGTGTAGAATGCCAGGCCTCCACCGTGGTTCGGATCCCACGTTAAACTGTAGGTCCTCCATTTCATCTCACAATCACCCTACCATTACACATTAGAGTAAGTGCGTATAACCTGAACAGGTAGTAAGACGAGGTGATGATGATAATAATAATAATATATCGCCATCTTCACTTTCGAAATGTGGAATATTGACGATGAGATAAGACTTTCCTCTGACTCTGCGTACCGTATGAAAAGACGTGATCTTGCGCAGTGCACACTAAAATGACTGATGTAAGATGTATCATCATTGAATGGTTTAGTTTATCAATAGTTATAAATTAAATTTATCTACACATGAAAGGTTAGGTTAAGTTCGGTTGGATAAGTGTCATAATACGTAATATAAACTTGTTGTGTTAATTCAATGATGTCGTCTATAATTTGGTCATTTTAGATTCTTGTTATCACCTACACTTAGTTAAATTGTTTGAAGTTAAATTGACTATGAAATATAGTTAATCGTGGTCAACAAAGGCGGTAAAAATTGTGTTTGGGCTTAGTGTAATCTGTCCAAATGGTTCTAGAATGACAGAAAGATATTCGTCACCTAGGTGAATGGAACTTTTTATTATTTAATTTAAAAATTTTCTTTGCTTCCTCCTTTTTTTTTTTTTGCGTTCAAATTGATTCTACGTGTTTTAATGTTTGGAATAATGTACGGCTGGTATCAATACTTTTGATATTTTAAGGGAAAAAAATTGCTTAAAATGGAACGGTTTAAGACGTACTAAACCCAATTTTCTTTTGCAAAATAAATAAAACACCTTAATTTCCATGATTATCAATCATATAAGACATAATAAAACTTAAGTCGTCCATGTAGTAAGACTTTTAATTAATAACTTAGAAAACATTTTCTAAATTTATATTTTTATCGGAGGATAGAGGTGGGCAAACAGTCGATCGTGATCTACCGGTCGACCACGACTGCTAGTTTGGCTGATTGCCTTGTCGATTGTTTAAAATATTTTGAGAGAAAAAAAAATGAAAGAGATTTTTTGCAGATTTTCATCAAATCGACACCATAAAATCGAAATGTCGAAACTGTTTGGCCGATGACGATTTACCATTCAATAAACTATCCGAAGATTATGCTGTTTCATGCAACACCTTCAAAGTCAGGTGTTTAATTAGTTATATCGTTTTCAGTGAAATTATATAGTTTATGTTGTTTGATGATAATAAAAGTTTGAGTGTGAAAGGACTTTTAAGTCATTGCTCCTCAAATTGGGGTACACAGTCGCCTTTCAGCAAGTAGCTCTCAAGTGAAAATTAGCAAAATAACAAGGGACTTATGGGAAACTCTAGTTGTTGGAAGTTACCGTTATCTGGTTATATCCCCCCCCTCTTTTTCACCTAAATTTGCTCGGCTAGAGACCGATTTCTGAGAATTTTCAACCCTCTACTTGGCACCTTCTACATTATCAGTGTATGATGCCTTTCTCAACAACATTTCTCCACCCATGGTGTACCTACAGTAGCCTCGTGGCTTCTTTGGCGCTGACTGACAGCTCACAGCTGACTTCTGACACTCAACATTTTAGGTATATACAGTAGCCCCATGGCTTCTTTGGTGCTGACTGACAGCTCACAGCTGACTTCTGACAATCAACATTTAGGTATATATAATAAATTTTGACCGTCAGAAGTGACAGCTGCTATACACATGTTTTTGCAGATCATAAGGTTCGGTGTAGGGATACATAATTTGGTGTGGTAACTTTTCAAAGCTGTCACTCAGCACCAAAGAAGTTATGGGGCTATTGTAGAAATAAGTACCGCAATAAGCTAAATTTGAAGCCGGACATTCGTTTGAAAGTTTCAATTGGACAGTCGGTCATCAAAAATTGTGCCAAGCCCCCTTTTACTGAAAAATTTTGGGATTCATAATATATCAGCTCTAAAATTATGATTACAGATTTTGTTTTGAAAATATTTTGTTTAAGTTTACTTTTTTCTTTATTTTCAAACGAATTTGGGAATAAAATGTATAAAACTTTTCTACATACTTTTTTTATGGTAAGATTGTGGTTTTTATTTTTTTTAACTGATCATAATGATTATCAATAAGAGTTAATGTGAACAAGTCAGATTCTCTCTAAATAGCTTTGTCACATTTGAAAATTTTCGATTAGAGATAATTTTTCTTAATAGATTAAATAGATCAATAATTTACGATGTGGTCATTTTTTTTTAAAAACCTGTCTTTTGGAAATCATTATTTTGGGGGTAAATAACACTTTTTGTCATGGCCAAGGGGTACGATTTTAAAAAAAATGTTTAGAACCGCTGCCTTAAGTTATTATATTAAATCTAATTTTACTACTTAAAAAAAATGGAGTTGAAGGAAGGGTTTGGTAATCAGAATGAATTAAGTTAATACATTTAGAGGATAATTTAAATCAGACCTAAAACTTTGTTGAAAAATGACAAACCTAGAAACGGTAATCGAACCTGTTGTCATCTTTTAACGAATGCAAATGAAACCCGAACTTATTTGAATTGTAGTTATCTCCGCAACTACAACAGGGTGTCTACCATCCGGGAAAATCAGGGAAAACGGGAATTTGAAGTGATCGAAAAAAACAGGAACAAGTCGGGAATTTGGTAAATCGCAATAAAAATCTGGGAAAATGATATTTTACTTAAATTATGAAATACAATAATCAGTAAATTATAATGTCATTTTGTTTATTTGTGGCTATGTAATATGTTTTTAATTCCTAGTAAACATTTTTAATTAAAATTTTAAAACTTATTATTATTATTATTTAAAAAAAGATTAATAGAAAAACAAGGGTGGAGGGAGGGGGGGCGGCGAGTTAGAAGGATGTGACATTCTTTTTTTATTCGGGAATTTTAGGAAATGATCAGGGGAAAGGTCAGGGATTTCATTGGTCAAGTTTAGTAGACACCTTGTACAACAATTTTCGACTTGTGCGTGCCATTCAATTAACTTAAAGAATAGTTATTGCTATGAAAAAATTGTCGGTATGATACAGTTTAGTTAATTTGTTATTTATCCGATCAAAACATTTCAATCACTAATTATTATTTTTTAGTATACATCTTATGCAATTAATAACACTTTAAGGTGATTTTAATTTTAGGAAAATAAAAAAAATAATCTTAGGATACTCATTAAGCAACCATTCACTTTTTCTATTGCCAATATAGTTTTTTTTTAATTTAGCACCGCGTCTTACTACCCGTTCGGGCTATACGCACTTACGCTAATGTGTAATGGTAGGGTGATTGTGAGATGAAATGAAGGACCTACAGTTTAACGTGGGATCCGAACCACGGTGGAGGCCTGGCATTCCTCACATTCACAAGATGTCTTGTCAGAGGTGAAGGAAGGGTTTGGTAATCAGATAAATCTTTGCCGGGACCGAGGATTGAACCCCGGCCGCCCGGCATAGAAGTCTGACACCTTACCCCCCCTAGACCGCCAGGTCACCCAGTGTGATAGGAAAAAAAAAAAGACCACTCCCGAGTTGCCGGTGACTGGGGTTATCAATAATGGCTCAGAGTAGTCAATGATGTCCACACATCCATTACAGACTGTGCCTTAAAACTATGAGTGAGGAATGCACCTGGCACAGAACAGATTCACGATACAGTTCAAGAATAAACTAGGCAAAGTTCCTGGGCCTTAATTCCTCTGTTTGGAGTACGTGAGATAGTAGAGGCAAGATAAGGATGGGGGCATTTTAATGAATTGGCCCGGACACAGGCTGGAAACAGTTGTTGATGATGATGATGATTTTAACTATATTGGTACCCACCTCGGTGGCGTAGTTAGCAACTGCGCTAGTCGTGTTGAGCTCAACTGCCGAGGACGGGGAGATCGAGGTTCAAATCTCGGTCAGGTGAACTAGGGGGGCTTTTCCCAAAATGGTTATCCACTCTCCCTACACGCAAATGCGGGTTCACTTCCTCTAAATCCAACCTTCCCAATTCCTAATCCATTAGCGTAATTAGTACTTAAGCGTATGGCCCGAATGGGTAGTAAGACGCGGTGCTAATAATAATAATAATAATAATTTTCCTATCACCGAGTCTTACTACCTGTTTAGGTCATTACTATAATGCAGTAGGGATGAAGAAGGAAGCATTTGAGAGGGAAATAATTTAGAAAAAATCCCCCTCATTTAACCTGACCAGTATTCGAACCCCCAATTACCACATCGGCAGGCCAAGCTAACTCGGAGAGTGGCGCACATTAAACCTTTGAGCCATCGAAGCAGGTTGGGAGCGGTTTTATGCCGGGGGGGCGTACAATACCAACCGTATATAGAAGCAAATAACATTTAACCCGCCTCGTTGGCTTAGTTAGCTAACGCGCCAGTTTCGTGCTGAGCTAGACTGGCGATGACGGGGAGACTCGGGTTGGGTGAAATGGGGGTGGGTTTTTCCCCTAAATGGTTTTCCACTCTCCCCCCCACGCAAATGTGGGTTCA
>CABEEJ010011630.1:0-10479 GCA_901482245.1 Timema douglasi | reverse complement strand
AAAAACACAAAAGGGGAGAAAAAGGAAAATGGTAAAGAATGATAGAACACATAGATAGGAACATGTAAAAGGTATAACATAAAGGATATTAGGGATGTCAAACTTGATTCTTCGATACCCTCGATTCTTACTAGTATCAAAAGAAATGTGATCGGTATTAATATTACACCTTTAGATACATCAATTCCTAGTTCTTATTGAAAGTACTTGAACTAAAGGGCAACTCGCAAGTGTGTTACATATTTACCCACCTCTTGGGCTGTGCTGAGCAGGTTGAAAAGGTGTATCGGGCCATGAGGTCAATACAAGTCTCAGTCAGCTCCATATGAAAGTTCATGAGGGCCTCATCTATAGGGGGTTTAAGATCTCCTGGCCGTCCCTCTGGACGTACCCCTACCGTTCTAAGAGACCGGCGACTCCCTTGCTCAGTAAGGCTTGAGCTGCGCTTGCGACTCGATGAGTCTTCGTTGATGAGGTCAGACTTCATGATCAATTGGCCTTCCTCAAATGGTACGATTACATTGGCCTTTAAACCCTAAACGGAGTATTGTAACACATTAACTCACTGGTGCAGCTTAAAGATTTAATTAAGTTAGAGAAATTCTTTTAATAAAAACTAGAACAAATTAATGTTTCAACAACAAGAAATGAAACAAGCTTTGGTTCAACTTCATTTCATTTACTTCAAGCTAAAATATATTATGGAAATAATTAATTCAAAATTAATAACCTAAAAGTCAAGCTCTGAAACAATTTAACCTTTATTTTAAAAAAAAATTAAGTTTCATAGTCATTAAAATAGAATCAATAATTTAATTTTATCAGGATATTTAAGGTAAGTAAAAAGGTGACATTTCATCAACATCCTAGCCCTAGAAATGAATTAACCCCCGAGGACTGGATGTTGTGCCTGTCGTAATCTTAAGTTAGTTTATAAGGCAAATGAAGCTACAACAAGCCTAGCAAGCCGGTAGTGGAAAAAATATGCATTGAATAAAATACTGACCCAGGCCACAGGCTGGAAACAATAATGGATGTTAAGTAAATTTACTATTTCTATTTCCTTTAGTTCAACATTTTATTCAAGATTTGGATTTGTAATTGAAAGTTTGATACTATTAGTTTCTTATTGTTCACTTATTTTTTCTATCCAACTTGTGTTGTGTCAATAAGCTTACATTATATGATTGTTTTATAAAATGAAGAACAACTCATTACTATAATGTTCACCAGTAGAAGTTATCTTTATTAATATGGCCAAACATTTAACTGTTCCAGCAACTGGCTCTGGCTCGTCTCCAGGACATTACCTGAGTGCCTTTACAATCAACACTCAAAATTTATTTAACAAAACAATTGGCAATACTCTTGAGAAGTCCCACTTTTACTCTTTCACAAATAGCACAGATAATTGTAGACAATAGCTTCTACCCGACATAGTTTCCCCAAACACCCCTACCCTGCATAGCAATAATTTACTTTTATAGAAAGGTGTATAGAATTTATTTTTCAATTCGTAGGCAAAATTGAGATTTGGATTCATAGAGTAGTGTATTCGACCCAATCATTTGTTTGCTTGAATTAGGACAATACGTTAGAATAGTTGGACCAACTAGCAAACATCTGAAACACCAGTGTTACAACAGAGAAAAAAAGTTGTTTGTGAAAATGAAGGTACTAAGAATACAGTAGAAGCAACTTACATGCGCTATAACTTGTCCGAGAGGTTCAGCTCACTTGTTTCACACAATAACATGGCAGTAAGGACGTCTCTCTGAATTGAGTTTTAATGAAAAAAAATTTCGTGCGAACCCTCCCTTTCCAAGCAAAAGTCTAAAGAATCGTTTTGTGCATTCTAATAAGTAATATGTTACCGTTGTGATGAACTTGACGAAATCCCTCCTGAACGGCAGACGACACTTGAGGAACCACACGGCGATGACATGGTGAGCCAGAGAGACGGTGTAATGGTTGTACTTGAAGGGGTTTGTGTAGGGTAGTGAGATGGCAAACACCGACATGTACTGGTCACCCACAAAGCTGGCAAACACCTTGGGCAGTCTCGTGAGCGCTGGAGGAAACATAGCCAGTAAGACAAGGTGTGTTACCTCAGTCTGTTCAAATAATCTACTCTACACACCTTCAGGGTGAGTCTACAGTGTTTGCTTCTCAAAAGCACATGTTCCAAAACCACCCTTTCTGATCCAGCTTTTGAATAAGGATGATCCCGCTTATTTTGTAACAAGACATTTATTAAAGTAATATTATTTTGAATCTTAGATGATAATAATAATAACAATTGGATAAACTAATATTTTTTGAAGTCCAACAATGCTTTTTGTGTATGGTTTAGTAACTTAAACATAAGAGATAACCAGACACAATGACTCGATTGAGAAATGTTTTTGGTATTCTTATGAACAACACTGTGGCTCACATTTATTCATTCAGATTAGCTTGAATATTTTGATGTTTTGTTGTTTTGTTGTGAAAATAGTTGTTAAAATTCAATGAGGATTTTTTAGAACTTTTTAAGTAAATCTTTAAATATATATTTAGAATCTATTTATATTCATACCAAAAATAATGCACTAAAATTACACAAAATTATAATATTTGGAAGAACATAAAGGAAAGATAAATAAAAACATATACAAGGAACAAACACAATCTGGCTTTTACAATGAAAATAAGAAGACATTTAATAATTTACATTGCTGCTATTGGTCAAAGAGGTAATGGCTGCCTTTTCAAGAAGATCGATTATCACCACTCAATTCCTTGACCTGGGTTTCATTCTATCTGTACTCATCGCGGAGGAGTGTGAAACATGAAACACAACTTTCTAAAAGGAAATTGGTAAAGAATGATATGATACTTGGATAGGAACAAGTAAGAGTGTGTTCGTTCCTTTTGTATACTTCTATATCCCTTATCACTTTCCTGCACCTTCTTCTAAATATTTTAAATAGATACCAGTAAACTCCCGCAAAACTTTTGCACATTCAACCTTCCCCCCCATCCCACAAAAAAAAAATATTTAGTCTTTTGTTGGGTTGTTGAAAATAATTACTCAGCTGTAGGCTTTGTATTAGTTGAGAAAATGGGATGTTGACAACAGCAATAATATATAGGATATTCGACATTCCTAACATTCTTGTGTATATGTTATTCCTTTTACATCTAAAATGACTCCTTCCTCATACTTACCTCATAAAGTAATTACCACGCAGAAGAGGTATAGTGCTTACAATAGCTAGGTAAAAATAAAGAAAAACTCCCCTCCCTTACAGTGTTTGTTGGCCCCTTAGTCAAGAGATAAAGGTTAATATAAAGAGTGACAGCTGTGCAATAAAACAGCCACTATCACATCAACTTGACTGTTCTCATTCCATTTATCTTTATTATATTACTAGTAAGCAAAGTTGAGATATATAAATAAAGTTAAATAGTATAATGCTTTTTACAACTAAAATATTTGTAAAAGTCAACCATTTTTAGAACCAAATTCATTTAGGAAAATATTGGCTCACTCGATCCACCAATCAGAGAACCGGGAGGAATGAGCTATTAAAAAAGAAAGTACAACAATAAATCAGTGTATATAGGGCCACATGTTTGCCATTGTGAATACATAACTAATACAAAACTTATCATATAAAACAATCTGACCTTTCAGGGATTTCAGAGAACATTTCAAAATGTTTTCTGACAAAGCGTTTTTCTAATTTTCCTTCAATGATGATCTGTTTTTTTCTTTAATCACTATTTCTATTTTAAATGCTAGCAGCTACTATGCACAAATAATAAGTTATTTTCCAAAGTATTTAAATTCCTTGACTCTTCTTTATTCTTAATCAAATTATGTTATATTTGTGTACTTACTTGACAGGAACTCTAGCAAGGGGATAGCTATGTGCACAGTTGCCGATATCTTGGAGAGGTTGAGAAGAACCTCAGGTAGAAGCTTATACATTGCATCCTTCATTTCAAGCGCACATATTGTGAGTGCCATAACACACTGACGGGAGCAACGCGAGACCAGACCAAATTCAAGACATTTGATGAGACGTTGCTGATGACCTGGGTCCAGATATCCATGGTATGATGCAAGACTCGCCAATACGGGTAGAACAAAGGTGTGGAATTCTGAGCGGGTGAACTTGGGTGGAGTGTTCTGTAGTGACTCAGGGAGTCCAAGAGACTTGTCACTCACCTGTCAATATGACAAACAAGTCGTTATTGTATTGTTTTGAAATTTTGTATACCTATTTGGAAACATAAAACATTACAGAGTGCTTTTTAGTAGCAACATCTTAAATAAAATATATAAAATTAGTTATTTATTACTATGTCAAATTAAGTTAAAAAAAAGTTTAATTTAAATTTAGTGATGGACGGGATCCCAACTGATCCCAAACGCTCGGAGTTGAGAGAAATAAATCCCGCTTTTTGTTCAATCTGTATTGAAGACAGTTATCTTCTTTGTTCTGTAGCAAACTTGGAGGGGAGTGGGAGTGTTTTACTGCCTGTAGTGAGAAAAACAAGTTGGGAAGCTCATGACTCCATGTGCTCTCACTATCAACAGTTGTATGTTAGTCTCTCCATCAACAGTTGTATGTTAGTCTCTCCATCAACAGTTGTATGTTAGTCGTGTTTCACCGAACATCCAGCTTCGGTTTCGGCCAACATTAGAATGAAGGACTACTTAACTTTTGCTTGTCGGTGCAGCGCGGATGGGAACAGTCACATGATAAGGGACAACTGACAAGTCACTGCATGTAGGCGCCTGGTCGGTAGACTAGTCAGTAGTCAGTACTCATTAGTGGCGACACATGGTCTGTGTTTAGTGTTTAATTTGTTATGCCGCAATCTAATTTTATTGTTACATACTAATTTGTGAAGTGAGATATCATTATTTAAATAAGTAAAATATTTACCTATTCTGTAATAGATGAATTAAAAATGTGTGTTATGATTTTGAATGATTTATAAATTATAATAGATTTTTATCAATGTATGATTATGTCTTTCAATGATATTTTACTAAAATAAAACAAAATATTGTCTCTATATAGAGAAAATTAAATAAATGATATAAGCAAAATGTCGAGATATTCTCGTTTTTGTTTTTTTGCACTTAAAATTGAATTTTATCATTATCTATCCTATGACACAAAATCATTGCTTCCTTCTTTAATGTGAAATGCTGAGGGGTGACTCATTGTGTTTATACTATCTAGTACTTATGAAATAATAATTTGTTTCCAAATTTATTTATAATTTTAATGCAAATTATTTAATTGTGCCCCAAATATTATTTTAGAAATAGTTGTTACTTGGTCTAACTTTACTAAAGAATAACTACTAAAAAGTAAATAAGAGCATTGATTGATTAAATTATTAAACTACATATTTCATAAGAGAGAGTTTTTAAAAGTTTCTTGTGTTCATATACATACTTATTAATCTTATTGTTTTCAGGTAGATAAAAGTTTCATGACACAACATTACCATTAAAACAAGATGTCAGTTAGAAATCCCATATGGCAATATTTTGATAAAAATGAGGCTAAAGCAACATGTAGAATATGTTCAAAATCATTGTCACTTGGTATCTCATTACCTAAAAAACAAACAGTGACCAGTATTAGAAACAATTAAGAAACAATTTATAAAGAAGAGTGGGATAAGTATGTGGCAGAAGTACAAACCAGAAAAGTGAGAGAAGTGGAAAATATGAAAACGCCTTACGATAGTGTCAAAAGTGAATATATTGTACAGTTGACTCTGCCCCAAATATTGGAACCAAAGGCAACAGCAGTATGGCCCGACGATCATCCTATTTCATCATGTATTGACAAAACAATCATGGATCTTATAATTGTCGACACGTTACCGTATAATATTGTTGAAGGTAGTGCCTTTCAAAGGCTGAATTTTACTGATACCGGAAAAAATCAGAAACTATGTTTAGGTCAACTTTGATGCCAGCTATTTATGATAAAGTAAAAAAAAAAAGTATTTTATCTTATTTCTAAAGCTGAATGTATAAGTTTTGCTGGGTATATTCGAAGAATTCATACAAAAACATGATCTCTTTTGAGTTTTATGGTTCATTTTATCGTAGGACCAACCAGATAAAGTAATCCTAGTGTATTGCAACAAATAAGATCAACATTTATTTTAAACAAGTTTACCAACATAACTTAAATAGTAACTAAACTAGAGCTAGAGCGAGTTTTAAATATCCTAAGTTTGAAAACATTTAATATGATAATATATTCTTGATATTACATTTTTAATTAAACATAAATTATTTTAGGAAGGGACCATGTATAAATAGTAAAAAGAATCAATCAATACTTAGCTATTTTTATTTTCATTGCTTTGTCATGGCAATACAAGTAAACAACTTCAATCAAGTATGATTCAAACTGGACAACAATATTGAATGAATTTACCAGTCGAGAGTGTTTATAAAGCTCTATTACATTATAAATGTGAAAACTGAAATTAATGCTTAACAATTTGTTAAGTAACCGAATGATTTATAAGTGGAAATGCTGATATTATCTCAATTAAATAGCCTATGCTTACTACTGTGTTTTAAAAACTGATTATTAGGTACATCAATTGAAAGCTCGAAAATAACGAGCCTACAAAGCTTTTTATCTCAATCTCAAACTTAAAGGACGAGCTCTGCTTGAAGCTCGAAATCCGAGTACTCACTGAGCCCTATTATTTATTACAGTTCCTGAACATGTTAAATAACCATAGCCCCCTCAAATTCATCTGGGACATTTCACAACACCCTGCCAAATTCTAAGATCCAGAGCTGAACCTTCATGAGAATATAAACACCACAGTCCACATCAAAGTACCTCCATTTCCGAAGCAGCCATATTCTTGATGTAGGACGCTCTCTAGCCTATAACCTAGTTACCAGAGCCTAACATATATGTTTTGAGGAAGAAGACCTTAATACGGAATATCAACAACTTTTCAAAGCTTTCAAAGACCGAAAATAACCTAAACACATAGTCAACAGTCAAATAAACACAGCTCTATTCAATCAAGAGCCTATTAAGAAACAACCTTCCAACGATATACCACTCACCACTCAGTATTATGAAGGCCTAGACTAACTTGAAGTTATCCTAAACACAGGCTACAATTTCCTAACCTCCAAAATCTTATCAACAATCCTCCAAGAATCATATTCAAACTCTCCACTAATCTTCACAACAATCTGGTTCACCCTAAATTGTCCGACATTCCAACAAACAACGACAAACAACATTAGGCCAAAGGTTTCTACCCTTGCGACAAACCGAGAGGCGGTACTTTCAAAATTCACCAATCTTCTACCTCAGTCAACAAAAGACTTACACAAATGGAATACTCTATGACTGCGCCATAAAAAAAAATTATGTACTGGTTACAATACAACTACCGCATTGCTCAATACATCGGCCTCACCACAGGAACACCCAGACAACAAATGAATGATCACCGTTTTGATACCAACCAAACAGCCTTGACAAGCCAGTAGCACTTCATTCCCAAACACATAATTCAGATTTTGACTGATGTTATAATATAAGAGTAATACAAGCCCTCTCCAATGGTTGCAATGTTTCCCAGCTTCGTAAGTGGGAACTTGCTCACCAATAATCCAGGTACCCATCGTCATCAAACTTAGATAGCCTTATTCAATTTAATTTAAATACAGCATTCTATCTATCCTATCTATCAAAAGTCAAGACACAAATTTGGACAGGCAACTACAGAATCCAAGGGGGGCAGAAGGGGGGGGACAATAAACCCGCAACAACTGTTTCTAAGTGACCAAGATCTAACTGTAGCCATGATTTACTCTCTTCTGCTGAAGAAGGAGACTGATGTACCTTGAAAATTACATAATTATGTGTTTTGTTGTGTTTTAATTGCGAACTTTGACACCTACAGTTTTCTGGTGTTTATAGCCATTTGGCGTGATTTTTACTTTGTTTCTTACAAGCTGAGCCAGTATATCTTTTGAGCCACAAGAACCTAATATACCATTAAAAACTTGGTCTCAGCTATGTTTTGAGTAACTAACCACTCACGAAACCAGAGGTGAACAGTGTTTTACTACTCTCATGATAACAGAGATCCATAGGTTGATCCTTACCATGGCACAGAGTGCGCTGGCCAGCAAATCTATCTCATTGCTGTGATGAGACAAGATGAGAGCTTTGTTTTTCATCACTTGAGGAACTTCTTGGAGGATCAAACTGAGAACCTTCCAGTCTGCAACAAACATAAAACGTCACTATCATTATTATTATTATTAACATCATGCAGTTCATACCTTAAATAAATGTTGAGGCTCTGCGAGTACTCGTATTTCAAGCTTTGAGCTGAGTTCGTTGCTTAAGCTCGAGATCAAGATTGTTAGATATGTAAGATCGTCATTTTCAAGCTTCCAGTTGATGTAATTAATAATCCATTTTTAAAATGCAATAGTAAGCATAGTCTGTTTAATTGAAATAATATCAGCATTTCCCCTTATAAATCATTTGGTTACTTAAATTATTAAATATTAATTTCAATTTCAAGATTAATAACATATTAGGGATTTAAAACCACTATTGATCGCTAATTTATTCAATATTGTTGTCCATTTTTAATGATACATGATTGCAGTTGTTTTGACAAAGCAATGAAAATAAAAATAGCTAAGAAGATTACTAGATAAATGAATGATTATTTTTAATATTGTTACCTGGTCTCTTTCTAAAATAATAATTTATGTTAAATTAAAAATGCAATATCAACAATATATTATTGTATTAAATGTCTTCAAACTTAAGATATTTAAAACTCGTATTAATTAATATGTCTAGCTAAAAAACTAGCTCTAGTTTAGTTACTATTTAGTTATAGAATTATGTTGGTTAACTTATTTAAATTAAATGTTGAGCTTATTTATTGCAAAACATATTTTACCAAACTTACCACATTTATATTAAAAAAGCATTTACTATTTCATATCATTTGCTAGAAATATTATTTTAGTCATATTATTTTCAATTATAAAGTATCAGCATCAACTTTTATAAGCATTAAAATTGAATTGAAGTAAATTTCTCAATACAATAATGTCTAACGAGAGCCCATACAACACGCATGTGTAACTGCGTATAGAGGAATGGAAATGGAACAGAAGACATGATAATGCACAATTACACTAAGGAATAATAAACTAAATAAGAAACACTTCAAATTTCTAATTGTTATGATTCTTATGTTTTCATATAGGGTAAATGAAGTTACTACTGAACCATATTTTGGGGAAATATTAGCTTATTAAAATGACAGTTTTATAACTTTTTATTAAGACAGTGTTAAACACTCTACAATAATGTAAAGTGATAGTGAAGGAAGCCAACCTGAAAGGATAGTTAGGTTAGAAAAAGATATAAACAAATACACTTCTCTATTTTCTTTTACAATTCCCACTTCTT
Organism: Timema douglasi; assembly: GCA_901482245.1. NCBI lineage: Eukaryota > Metazoa > Arthropoda > Insecta > Phasmatodea > Timematidae > Timema > Timema douglasi. The sequence continues at coordinate 967 of CABEEJ010011630.1, read as the reverse complement.
CAAACTTCCACGGTTAAGCATTGTTTAGAATTTTCGGAAATGTTTAGTTTTGATATGAAGAGATATTAATGACAAGGTAATATTCCCGGAAATTCAAACTAATGTGCAACTGTGGAAGTTTTGAAGAAGTGGAAAGTGTATAAGTTTAAAAAGACGTGAAGAGAGAAGTGTGTTTGTTCCTATCTAGGCCTAACCTAACTATACTTTCAGGTTGGTTTCCTTCATTATCACTTACATCACTGTACAGTGTTTCTACACTCAGGGTGGGTATAAAACATATTTTACAAAATTCCATGACTTTTACAGGTTTTTCAGGTAACATTTTTCAATTGTCCCTGATTACTTTTTTACAGTTTTAATGGTAGATGCTGACTTTTGTTTTATTTATTTATTATTGATTGCATATTAAAAAACATTTGTATCTACTAAACATAAATGGCTTTATTAGTTATTTTTAAAATGAAAATGTTATTTTATTTAGGTATTATTAAGCTTTGTTTTAGTGTTTGGTTGCGAAATTAATGGGATATTTTAGACATATTTTTTAATTACCTGACTTTTCCTTAATTTTAGTTAAATACCCTGATATTTTCCAGTTTTTCCCTGTCATCCCAAAATTCCCTAAATTTTCCAGGTTTTTCCTGCTTGTAGCCACTATGACACTGTCTTGTTATACATTTCCAAGCCATCACGCAATTATTCATTGTGTGAACTTTTTTGATAATTGTTAGTGTAATTTTAATGTCCTTAAAGACATGAGTATTGAAACCATTTATGTTATTATTTTATTAGATTTTTATTTGAGTGATGTTCTTATTTTTAAATTGTGTTTAACAGGTGTTATTTCTAATTTAAAGCTCAATATTTCCATTATTTAACTTTATAACTCTATAAGGAAAACCTCTTTTCGCTTTATGAGGTAATTGTATTATATTTGGAAGAAGGTAGAGGAAAGGTGGATAGAAAC
>CABEEJ010011629.1:0-10481 GCA_901482245.1 Timema douglasi | reverse complement strand
GGGGAATTTACCAATAGTAATAACATACCACCAATTAGCTACGAGGCTGGTGGATTCTAGAGGTATATCAAGTCGACCATTTCCAAGGTGAACGACAGAACTGTTTAAAACTATCCCATTTATATTTACATATTGATCGGAACAGGACAGTCCTCAATACGTTGCTTTCAGCCAATCAATTATTCGTTTAAAACGGAGCGTTGTTAAGGCGCTACTGTAAGTTATTGTAGTAATAATCTAGTAGGTTTAAACGGGTAACAAAATAAATCCTATGTAAAAAATTAATTGGAATGCAGATTGATGTAAATTTAAAAAAATAAACCTCAAAAACATAGATTAAAAAAAATTTACGAGAGTTTCAAGGACAAGGAGAATTCCCAGGATATTCATAAGAATTTTTTTTTACAAGAAAGTGATTAAAAACCAGGTATGTGCAGTGATGGAAAATAAATTATTTTAACTGTAGAAATAAGTCAATTACATTACAAATACACTGTTACAAAAACATATGGATAAATTTATCATCTCTGTTAATCAAAGAGCATAAACTTCATTTTCCAGACCTCACTTTAATAATGTATGTGCTTATTATGTTTGGAAAGTTTTTGTCTTTAAAAATGTATTTAAATTATTAATAGTTGTACAACTTTGCAATGTTTAGCGATTTCTTATCTCGAAAATTTATTGATATATGATCGAAATTTGGACTCATCTAAATATAAAGCACCCACTAAGTCCATTTCCAGAAAAATAGATGCACCATCTTGTTTGTAATATTAAACTGTGTCCAGATACGAATTTTAATAAAACTCGTTAAGGAAGATTTAAAGAAAAAATAAATCTTTTTTCACCCTTCACTAAACTATCCTTAATTTTAGGGTTATGTAGTTGAATCTAAAAATATCTAGGACACATTATTAGAACCCTAAATACATAGCTTTAGCACGATCAGTGAACTTGATTTTGGTTACGGGCCGAGATGCAGACAGACAGACAGACAGCGTCGCGAAAAGCACATTTTGGACTCGGGGTGTCATGGAACGTCGACATCCACCAAGAGTTCGGTTTAGATTCTTTTGACAATCACAACAATACTCCCTCTCTCCGAGGGGTCACAAGATTAATGTTTGAGTATCTCAGTTCTATTATTTTAGTAAGACAACGGTTTTAATAAAAAATACAAGTTTTTTCCCTGTATATTTTTACACAATGAAAGGTAACGTCGAGATGATTAAAATCATGTATTTAATGGGCGCCACTCCTAGAAACTAGGAGAAAAGAATAATAAAAAACAAACCTTCAGCTCGGCTAGCTGTGACAGTGGCACGAGACCCTTAACACTCGAGACCACTGGATGTGCTCGGGAACGTTTTCTGGATGATGCAATGTTTACAATAACTACACTAATCTACCTACAACAATGGTATGCTGTAAATATCTAATAATATTTTATTACATCTATTCTTAAACAAAATTAATCAATTAAAATAGTAATCTCCGAACGTGGTAAAATTTAGGGGTTTATAATACCAGAGAGAAAAATAAATAATATAGGCTAAGCTTATATAATTTTGGAGTTTTGAGTATAAAAAATTATTATTGTCGAAAAAAAAATCATTGGCATTAATATTTTTACATAAAATCAAATATTAATTAATGCTCTGGATTTAATAAAATGTCTGAATATATTTTATATTTTCTGAAAGTTTTACATTAATCCTTGATTCTTGATAATAAAAAAAAAGATAGAGAATTTTTTTTTTTATAGATGAAGATTTGGCTGGATCTCTCCAAGAGAGTATGTTGTGTTGAAACAGCAACATTTAGGAAATTTTTTTCCTCTTCTTAATTGAACATAATCAAGAGTTTTAGGTTATCAATAGTCTCTAGTTCTTCCCTAGACACTCGGCTTTCTATTGCTATATTAATATCCCACTTTTAAAATAAATGTATTAATAAACCACACATATTTGGATCCATGTTGAAATGATACCGAGGAAGAAGACCCAAATCTTCTTCAAAAAAAGATTCCATGAATAAAATCTAAAAACGTTTTATTTTCTTTCAAGTCCAAAGAGAAAACTAATAAATTAAAACAAAAGATAAAATATTGGCTATGGACTGGAGATGAATATAAAATAAAATGAAAATTTAATTTAAAGATTGAAATATATGTCAATGAATATGAACAATGTTTTCTTAAAATAATTAAAATGTTTATTTCTATCTGTCAAAAATTGAAACGCGCGCTAGTTTAGAGGTATTTACATCGCGTCTTTTTTTCCCTTACTTATTTTACAATCGCGAGACCCGCCACTCACTTGTTTACCAAATCCGCGCAGTGCGCATGCGTTAGAATAAAATCATGGCCGACATTCAAAATAAATAAAGAAGAGTCAACAAACTTCTTAGAAGGATAATTAATATGTTTAATAAAAAGATAAGTGTTCTTTTCTTAGGTCAAAATTCAAAATTCAAAATTATTTAAAACAATGTAAGACGTTGTTCCTTTCGTTTTTATTTTCAATTGATGTAAATAGTGTTATTTGTCACGGCGGCAACGCAGCGCGTCATGCTGCGGACAAACTTTGATGTGCATCATTTAAAACGAAAATAAATCGGAATTTATTTACAAAAATTAGAAAAATATAAATAAATATATTGTAGAGTGGCAAATAACGTGGCATGGTACTAGTACAGTCGACGTCACCCCTCCTTTAATAAATGTCTGTACTTCATGTTCCTATCTTTTCTACAGCCTTCCGTAATAATTATTAATCCTTGAATTCGAATACGATATTTTCCCCTAAGGGTCAAGCTAGAAAGCTAATTAATAATAATAATATATTCAACAATGCATTATATTAATTGAGAATAACCATGGTTCACTTGGTTTAACACGTCAGTCTCACAATATACGCGAAAATGTTTAAAACACACAATCTGGGTACTCACTCGATTGCTTATAATTTTGAATTAAAATATTTTGAGAGGAAATACTAAATAAAACACTTTTGAGTGGCTGTTATTTTGAAACGGGGAGCAGATTCAAAAAATTACGAATAATATAATGGAGCAAAGATTTTAACATACGTAGTCTACAGGTAGACAAAGGGTCAGAGTTAAAGAAATAGCCTCACTACGTTAGCTCCCTGGAGGGCTAGGAAAATTATTAGTACTATTCTCATTTATTCATACGTCAAGTCACTATAACTCTTAATAGATTGGATCAATAATCATAAAATAATACTTGTAATATAGTTGAGTTATCTTCAGTGCTGGGTGACCTGGCGGTCTAGAGGTAACGTGTCAGACTTCTATGCTGGCGGCCGGGGTTCAATCCTCAGTCCCGGCACAGATTTATCTGATTACCAAACCCTTTCTTCACCTCTGACAAGACATCTTGTGAATGTGAGGAATTCCAAGCCTCCACCGTGGTTCGGATTCCACGTTAAACTGTAGGTCCTCCATTTCATCTCACAATCACCCTACCATTACACATTAGCGTAAGTGCGTATAACCCGAACGGGTAGTAAGACGCGGTGCTAATAATAATCTTCAGTGCTAGCAGCAAAGATAAGTTTGTTTATTATAAAGCTCCCTATAAACTCATGTTAAAAATTTGCCTTAATCATTTATGCACTACTCCAAAAGTATTTTTATTTTCTAAATTAAACCATACATTGTTTATTTAAGGTACTAAGAGTGTTCCACCTGAGCAGGCTACTGGGTGATGTGTCCCCCTCTCTGCCGGGATTCGATCCTTGACTTCCCTATCACCGACAATCCAGACCACAGACTAGAATGACTCCTGGGTCATGACCTACTTTAGTCTTCATCCCACTAACACCCAGCTCGGATCGTAATCTCGTAATAGGCCAATTTGCCGATCAAAGTCATTCAATTATTTACCTGTTTTCTTTCTTCGTCAGTTCATGAAGGGTCGGCTCTAGTACAAATTATGCCGATATAGTTTGGTAATTTTAGATTAAAATCTAACGATGCCGCACTTATTTAGAGAAAATTACTTTATAAAATACCACCTAAGTGCAATAATAGTTGTTGGATTACAAGAACGTATCTTGAAATAATTACTGAAAAGCGAAGGCCAACGTTCCATATTGCGGAGGGTATTCTAAACATCCGTTACTTTGCTCCGGGAAATGAAAAATAAGAGCATTGAAAATATAATTATCAGCTAGGATTTTGCACACCACTGTCTTTCAGCCACTGAGATTGTACTACGGTCTAAGAGAAGACTTGCACACCACTGTCCTTCAACCACTGAGATTGTACAATGGTCCAAGGTGGAAGACTTGCACACCACTGTCTTTCAGCCACTGAGATTGTACTACGGTCCAAGGTGGAAGACTTGCACACCACTGTCTTTCAGCCACTGAGATTGTACTACGGTCCAAGGCGGAAGACTTGCACATCACTGTCTTTCAGCCACTGAGATTGTACTACGGTCCAAGAAGAAGACTTGCACACCACTATCTTTCAGCCATTGAGATTGTACTACGGTCCAAGGCGGAAGACTTGCACATCACTGTCTTTCAGCCACTGAGATTGTACTACGGTCCAAGAAGAATACTTGCACACCACTGTCTTTCAGCTACTGAGATTGTACTACGGTCCAAGGTGGAAGACTTGCACACCACTGTCTTTCAGCCACTGAGATTGTACTACGGTCCAAGGCGGAAGACTTGCACACCACTAAATTACCAGCAATGGAAGGGCCACTATTTGAAGCCCAATTGGGTGCAGTAAATGAAGTTTCTAATCTTCACTTCACACTAATGCGGGTGTATTTTTATAGGTTCTCCTCATCCTTGCCTCTGAGATTAAGTTGTTAACTGCACCACTAGGCATGCTGGCAAATGTGTCAAATGTGTCAGTCTGGTTTAGTCTGTTCTGCCAGTGATAGGAAGGTCAGGGTTTTAATCCCCGCTTGGTGGACAAAGGGTGATTCTTCCGCATGGCTTTCCAACCTTCCTTTAAATTAATCTAGGCCTACTCGAATTCTACCTAGTTTTTTACTTTCTCGTTATCTTACAGGTAGAGAAAGTATTGTGATCCTCAAAAAAATCGAACTCGAGATTTTGATGAATTTTGACGTTTCATTATCTCCCAAATCCGAAAAAGTTGTTTTTGAATTACCATCTGTATGTCTGTACCTTGGACTAGAGCCTAAACTATTCTACCTATCGAGCTTAAATTGGTATCTAGAGTTTTCATAGGGCTGCCCGAAGAATTTTTGGAATTTGATATCTAACCTTAAAATTAAGGGTAGTTGATTGAAGGGTGAAAAGAAATAAAAAACAATTTTATCAAAATCGGTTCAAAGTATTTTGATTAAATTTCATTTTTTAGCATTGATCAATATTAAAAACAAAAGGGCTACTCCTAGTTTCTCGTCAAAATGGCTTTTCGGCCTGGCGCGTGGATTCTCATTTTCTTAAAATCATATCTCCTTAATTATTTTATATTTGAAATTACTTGACATTACAAATATGTAGGTCTATTTATAATAAAAAATCTTTTATTTGGAACTTATTTTTGTAACACTGATAATTTTCAAGCTTTACGCAAATATATTATTTTTTTAACTTTACCAACACTTAACGGTAAAGTATTGCGACCGTAAAAAATCTCAAAACTGACATGATGATGGATGTCGTCACCCCGAACCATAAAAAGTGTTTTTTTTTGCAATGCGGTTTGTCTTTGTGTCTCTTTAAGCCTACAATTAAGAGTAGTTTACTAGTGAGCGAAAAGATAAAACTTCGTTTATCTCAAAATTGGCTCTAATGACTTTGATTAAGATTCTTATCTAATATTAATAATAAATAAATAAAATTGATATTTTAATTTCCCCATGAAAATTACTTTTGGAGTATCTCACAGAAGTAAAGTTTCTATATCAGCAACTATTTGAGATAATAACTAAATAACTTATCATAATAAAATTGTAGAATTATTAAAAATAAAGAACTTTGATCTGAAATATATTTTTATAAAACCAACCGTTTCTGAGATATTGGCAAATAATTTAGTGTAATATTGTTAGCTTTAGCTGTAAGGAGTTACTACTTAAGTTTTAACGCTAACTTAATTATAATTTAATAAGCCCGTTTCCGGTAAATGAAATTACGAGGAAATGTCTGAACAGATTAATTTTATAAAATATTATTTAAATTAAATGTTGTTTTTATTTTTAAGAGCTCTACCAATTTGCAATAGAATTGTACTTAAAATATCAAATAGTTGCGGAGAAATGTTTGAAATTGGAAATTTCTCCTTATATAAAGTGCCCTCTAAGTTATTTTCATGGGGAAGTTAATTATTTATTTATAAAACTAAAAAGTGCTTAGATACGAGTTTTAATCAAAATCGTGTAAGTGGATTTAAAGACACGTAGATTTTTCTTTCTCTGTTCACCCCTGGTTTTAGAGTTGGATATCTAATTCCAACCGTTCCTCGGGGGGAATTTTTTAAAAGCCATGTTTTCAAGTTTTCACATACATACAAACAGACGACATCTTGTGAATGTGGGGAATGCCAGGCCTCCACCGTGGTTCGGATCCCACGTTAAACTGTAGGTCCTCCATTTCATCTCACAATCACCCTACCATTACACATTAGCGTAAGTGCGTACAACCCGAACGGGTAGTAAGACGCGGTGCTAATAATAATAATAATAATAATAATAATAACAAACGACATAAAAAACACTTTTTCAGGCTCAATCATCAAATTTCGATATTCATCAAAATCTCAAATATGATTTTTTTTTTTTAATGAACATTGATCACAACACTTCTATAGGCGAGGTGTTTCAAGGGGGGGGGGGAACTATCATAATGTTGAATATAAAAATATTTGTATAATGTTCAATGTTTTACAGTCCCGGGGTTCCCGGCTATCAATCCAGTCCTGTGTGACCTACCCCAATCATTTCCACACACAAATGATACTCAGTGGTAGGTACAGGAGAGTTATAAATGTATCAAGCAAAAACATTATAAACCTCAACGAGGGAGAGGGACAAAAACAATTAGTACAAAACTTGGACGTAGCCCAAGGACAAAAGCATACCAAAACCCACCAGGGCCAGAAGGGCGCTAATACAATAAAAAAAAGGGGCTTGCGGCCCCTTCGTTAGGTGCCCAAAACAGCATCGTCCATAGATGCCGATATATCATAATTAAATTGGTCTCCTGTCAAGGTATGGTTTGAGCCATGAAAAAACCAGAACAAATCCTTGCCTAAGGCTAAGGCTGAGAGAACAAGACATGTAGCCACAAATATGGTTGTAAAGCCAATCCAGTGACCCCTGACTACATGCACAGCCTAATGGCCCTAAGGTTTACAAACCTAAATATTTGTAAAGTGGTACTAAAGGAATTTCCTAACCATATTAATGATAACCCCATACAAGGATTGTAGCCCCGTCTGGCTTGCAGTCCCTAAGTAAACTAACATAAATATAATTCAAGATGATAACAATAAAATATTCGAACTTTAACAATAATAGTTTGTTAATGAAAAGAATGGGCATAAAACCCGTACGAGCGTCCAAGACGTTTAATTTTGAAAAATAAATAGCTATAGCCAAAGAGAATTTTGAATAATGTGACGAGCCTACATAATGAATAGGCCTTTACCTCGTAAAGTCCAGAGTGCAATGCTTCTCTTCTCTGAACTCTGACCATTTATATATCATGATGATATGTGCTCCCAGAGCACGGATAGCTCGGGAGGGGGAAGTTTCCAGAACATACACGTAGGCCAAAGAACATCAGTCACGTGCACAACTCAGTTCTAGAAGATTTTAGAACGCGCACTGCACACGCTCAGTGAAGTTCATTTGTCTGGAAGAAGGGAAGGGGGGAGTCGCCAACACAGCCAGCAGCGAGGCTCGAAGACCGTAATGGGGATAGTGCAGCGGAGTGTTTCTCGGGTTTATTTGAAGTGCGGTCGTATTACATCAACAGCGTCAAAAAGGGCTGGCTTTGGTGAGTGGAACCATTTCTTCCACATTAGGTTGTAGCAAGGTTACACCTGTATTGCAACCAAAACATGATCTCAGGTTGTATCACACGTAGCATGCTGTGGTGCTGCTTTCTGACGTCACCGTTCAGCAAACCAAGATGGTCATGTAGGGTAGCTTAGTGATCAGAGAGACCCCATCAGCTTGCGGCAGGGATATCAACCTTGTTTGATATTCCTTAGTTGGAGTTCTTCCTTTGCGCGATACGCTAGAATCCCTCTTAGTCAACCACTAAAACACGAGACAAATCATGCTTGTGCGAGTATTTATTCATTCGTAGGTAATTTCGGAAACCATCAGCATCTAATTCAGGCATTATCGTCTCAGTGTGTGACAAGGTGTTCCGTTTTGATACTAAATTTCACCTCCACACATGGTTCTTTCTGCGTTTTTCAACAAAAAGATATCTCAACTTAGGTTGAACCCGTAATATAAGCAAATATGTATCCTTTTGTTGACGAGACATTTTGGTACGAAGCATCAAAAAACAAGATTGTGAGGGTGATAACTCGGTGCTATGTTGGAAGCGACCGCATTATGCTATTAGATAATACGGTGCTATGTTGGAAGCGACCGCAATATGCTATTAGATAATACGGTGCTATGTTGGAAGCGACCGCATTATGCTATGAGTTATCTTCCTATTACACACCTAGCCTATTGCTTTACTGAATTTAGTCGCAGATGTCTAATCTTGAACGATTACTTTTAGTACAATAAGTACATTGTACAATGATCATGATACATAAGTTCAAAACTCTAATCTAATTTATTCACGTAGATTAATGCATTAATACATATATTCAAGTCCCTTGTTTTTTTCAAAGTCCCAGAATATATTATCAATTCGTTTATCCTGTTATATTTAAGCCTTGCATCAATTTTTAGAATCTCCACCAAATTCCTTCGATTTAAGTTGATCAGGTTAGGTTAGGTTGGATTTGGTTGGCTAGGTTAGGCTGGACTAGGTTATGTTAGGTTAGGCTAGCTATTGTTTTAATCGTTTTGTTTAAATGATACCTCATTTACTTGGTTGCATTTTAAGAGCCTGTCTGATCGCTCTGAACATGACGAAAGTTTTTTATGGTCACTTCCGACATCGGTCACTGAGCGCAGCCGCTACCAATACATAGCCGATAAAATCTCTCCACTTACAGTAGCCCCGTGGCTTCTTTGGTGCTGACTGACAGCTCACAGCTGACTTCTGACAGTCAACATTTAGGTATATACCTACATTTTGACTGTCAGAAGTGACAGCTGGTAAATACATGTTTTTGCAGATCATATGGTTCGGCGTAGGGATACATAATTTGGTGTGGTAACTTTTCAAAGCCGTCAGTCAGCACCAAAGAAGCCGTGGGGATACTGTAGCTGCAGTCTGATCATTTGGCAGAAAGCAGTGGGTCTGTACCCCCGATTTGGCGGCTCGAAGCGCTGAGAAATGACTCCAGATAACGGCGCGTGTTTCAATCTGCGACGTGTAGACGTGTAGTATGGATAATAATGATTGTTAGAGTACTGCCAGAGCTTCATTCAAATCTTCCAACTATTTACCAAGTTATCAGAGAGGTGTCCACCTCTTTAAAACACGTGTTCTTTAGTAGTCTACATAATAAAATGAAATAAAAGTACAGTAGTTTTATTTTGAGCGAGTCATTGTTTCTACAACAAAGAGAAACCTCACCAACGAGACGAGAAGTGGCCCCAGCGTCAAGTCACAATGAAAGAGAATCGTCGGACAGAGCGAGTTGCGTCCCTCACAGTGTTGTTGTGTTCACATACAACCCCCTCCCATCCACATCACACTATCCCCTCTCCGGCCAAAGAGCTCGACACTCGGAAGGTCAAACGTCAGTCTCTCGCGGGTCATCCTACAGGCCGGAGGTCACGTGCTGCTCTCATAGGTCAAAGGTCAGAGAAGATATAGAATGACGAAAGCAGGGATCGCGGGTTTGAGGGGAAAGGAGGGGAGGGGATGGACTAATATGGCTAGGAGGTTACCGGGTGAGTTTTCGGTCGATTTAGATACTTCAGTTGCAGTTAACTTGAGAGAACACGCCATTATAAAATAGCTTTCACGTCACAACTAAATACTGACTCACTAGACGAGCTGAAGATACTTTGCTGCTTTTCGTTTGCATTGCATCGCTCTATATAGTTTGTTTTGCCCCTCAGGTTAATTCTACACTCCCGGGATATCAGTCCTATCAATTATTATAGTGAGGGGTGACCTGGCGGTCTAGGGGTAAGGTGTCAAACTTCTATGCTGGTGGCCGGAGTTCAATCCTCGGTCCCGGCACAGATTTATCTGATTACCAAACCCTTCCTTCACCTCCGACAATACATCTTGTGAATGTGGGGAATGCCAGGCCTTCACCGTGGTTCGGATCCCACGTTAAACTGTAGGTCCTCCATTTCATCTCACAAT
>CABEEJ010011627.1:0-10485 GCA_901482245.1 Timema douglasi | reverse complement strand
GTTCTTGTCTGTCCTCGCCAGTGTACAGACAAAGATTGGAAGTAGCTTTATGATGTCCTGTGAGTTGTGTTCTGTCTGTGTCTTTGTGGTAAATTGTCGTAAGTCAGTTGTTGTATAGCCTAGCGCCAGTATCTCCTCTTTTATGTCTTCTACTGGCATGTTTGGTGGTAGTCCCTTAATTACAACCTTGAGGGGTTTGTCGCGTGGCAGAGTATAGGTGTGGTATTCCTGTTTCAGTTTTTTGAGAAGGGCCTGTAACCCTTTAAAGTCTTCAAGAGTGGTCGTATGGATTTTCAGACCATCTTTAATATAGAACACCTTAAAGGGCCCTATCATGTCTGTTCTCATGGCCTTGACGATATTTGTGTAGTTAGCTGTCCCTGCAATTACAATGAAACCCAATTAAAATCATATATTGATAAGTTATATAACATTTATTTACATTACATTTTAAGCGGGCAAATCATGGTAAATTCCAAGATCTTATCCAGCCAATAGTTTCACGGGGGGTGGGGTGGGGGTGGGGGCATATTCTCCGATTGCCAGGGGCTGGAAAAAAAATTCGAAATAATAAACAGTTCTAAAAGTTATCTAAAGTGTTTTTATGGCAATATAATCCCCGATCTGCCGGGTTCAAGGATAAATTCTCAATATTAAACACCTCTAATTAATTGTTTTTTATGACAACATAATACCATCACTTCTGAGGGCTAGAAAATGTTCTAAATATTAAACACCTCTAGAAGCTAGTTGAAGTGTTTTTTATGGCAGCATAATCCCATAACTGCTAAGGGCAAGGAGAAATACTTTATATTAAACACCTCTAGAAACTCTCTGAAGTGTTTTCTAGGTTAACACAGCCCCCTAATTGGTACTTATTTCTTAATTTTGATATTGTTTGGACCATAAGAAATAGTATGCATATTTTGTTGGTCTAAATCCACAACCCCTCTAAAAATGTGACACACAAACACGTACTGTACATAGCAAGAGCCAAGACACGTTTCATGACACTTACTTACTCTCGGACAATTGCCCACAATTAACTGTGTCATCCACTTTCTTAGCCACTGTGTTAACCATTATAGTACTCATGGTAGTACCAACACTCTATCACTAAACAGACTCATCTTAAACAACAAACACTGAAAGCTGTGTGGAGATAGCTGTTTACAAGTCACTGTCTACAACATCTGTATACAAGTGACTGTCTACAACAACTGCCCAGAACCAACTGTATACATGTGACTGTCTACAACAACCGTATACAAGTCACTGTCTACAACAACTGCCCACTGCTCTCAAGATATGGGTGAAATAATGTAATTTCAATACATACCAAACTCGTTGAGAATAAAATCAGTAAGTTGAGAGCTACACATAATAGTAATTTATTTTCAAAATAAGACAGTTTGTAAGTATTTTCTGCCTGAAAAACTTTTCCTACGGCTTTTTGGCAATAAGCTTATTTTTGGGTGCTTTCAAAGTCCTGTAGGGTTGAGTTAATTAATATTTTTATTTAATTTATTTGAAGTTAATGTTTAAAATTTTGTTACTTACTAAATAAAAACAAACAATATAGTTTAACAAAACAATCTTCATGTGCATAGGACAAATATAATTTGGGAGAAGAGGATTCAAAATCGTTAGCTTATGACGTGATGTTAAGACTTACTATTAGACATTAAAACATAAGAATATTTGTTAGCTTATAATCTAGTTCCTGGAACTTTAATTGTGTAAAATGGGGTGGGGGAAAAAACTCTCTAAAGGGTTTGTTGGGGACTTTGTTCCCTCATCTCTCCCAGGTAATGTTATGAAATTGTATATTTCTAGAAGCTATTTGTAGTGATTAACGTTCGGAGAGTAAAAAAAACTAATTTAACAGCAGTGTAGGATAATTTCTTCCTTCAAATTATTTGAATTTTAGATAACCCTAAAGGCTATTTGGAATAATCCTCTTCGACAAATTTTGGAAAATTTTGAACCTTCTAAAAGTTATTTTAGAAATGATAAACGGATTCATTTTTTAATTTGATTCTCTAAAATCCTTTTTAAATAGTTCTCACACATTTTTTTACAAAATATAATTAGCCTAGAAGCAATTCAGAGTGTTCTTAGGCTGATTATTTTAAAAATAAAATTAGTTGTCTCTAGAAATTATTTAAAGTAGTTTTTTGACAACAAACTTATAAAATTATTGGCCCTAATAAAGGTACTTATTTTAAAACTAGAATGCCTCTAGAATTAACTTAAATAATGTTTGCATGGAAATGTTTTAAAATTAAACGTCTCTAGAATATAGTCGGAACTGTCTTTTCCTGGAAAATATTTAAAAATGAATGCTTCTATAAGTTATTTGAAGTGTAATACAAGGTCATCTTTAAGCATAATATTACAATCTTAGGAAAATTTCATGAGGTGAAGGATGGAACCCCATAAACCACCCTCCTCTACCATACATACATATTACATACATACATATTACATACATACATACATACATACATACATATTACATACATACATACATACATACATACATACATACATACATACATACATACATACATACATACATACATACATACATACATACATACATACATACATACATACATACATACATACATACATACATACATACATACATACAAACACATATACATATATACACATATACATATATACACATATACACATATACACATATACATATATACACATATACATATATACACATACATATATACACATACATATATACACATACATATATACACATACATAAATACACATACATACATACTCATACACACACATATATATATATATATATACATAAATACATACATACACACATACATACATAATTATGCTTTTTCCTTACAGGGTAGGCAATAAACTATGCACATAGCGCAATAAACAAATCTGTACTTAATCTATCCAAACTAACATTCTCCACATTTCCCTATCCTTGCATACTCCCTTCGTTTCAATACCATCCATATACCAAGTCATTCATAATACTTTATTCTTAAAGCTCTCAGTGTTTCTCTTTTACACACGTTTGTCGTCTACAACATCTTGTTGTGCCTCACTGTTCAGTCGGCCCTTGTATCTTTCCTCCACACTTACTCAGGCCACGCCACCCACCCTCTATACTGCCTGGACTGCTCCAAAGTCCATGATCTCCAAGCAATCCGTGACGAGTTCCCCACTGTACTCAGCACCAATGAGAACTTCGCTTTCTATTGGCTCTCTTGGCCACCACTATCGCTCACGTTTTCACGCGCCAATAGGAACTTCCCTTTTCTCCCATTGGACGAGGCCAGGCAGCAGTGGAGGGTTTTTATCACGGTGGTTCCTCTGTCAGAGACAAGTCGGAGAGTGGCTACCCAATCCAGGTACGCCGTTTGAAAGAGCTAATAAATTGTCGTGTTTGGTAAAGAGCAATTTTGTTTGAACTCCCTCTCCTTCAGTCGTCATCCTTTTTCCTCCAACCACGACTCACGCTGCCAGGACTCCATCCTACCTTCCACCGTGACTCGCATTGCCAGGACTCTGCCCTACCTCCCCCCACAAATCACGTTTCCGGGACTCTATTCTCTCTCCCACTACAAATCACGTTGCCGGGACTCTGCCCTACCTCCCACCACAACTCGCGTTGCCGGAACAATCTAACCGACCTTTTTCTTACCCGTATCTACAAGAGTCGGAACACAATGTCACTATCGTCGTGACATCAACCAGTTACCTCCGAGGCTGCAGCGAGGGATAACAATCTAATCACGTCTTACATGGTCTACTATTTCCTTTTTATCCACACACACACACATATACACTCTACCTTAATTTATTATCTTCGTCACTCGATTCACACCCATCCTATCAACATACGCAAACTAACGTAGCACGTTTATTTCACATTTACCCATTGTATTCCCTTCAAAACCACGCTCCTTCTACACCCATTCGTTACTGACTCTATCCATAAGAATTTGTCCACGTATATTTCTTAGATATCTCATTTTAACCGCATTCATCTTGCTCTTATCTTTCTCCTGACCAACCCACGCTTGACATCCATAAAACAATGTTGGCATCAACACATTTTTAACTTGAGGTAAACTGGTGAAAATGTCCCACCACGGGCAACATGGATCGGTACAGCACCATACCATAAGCAGAAACTACTGTCATGGGTGTGCTTATGATCAACGCTAGTAGCTAGGTCTACTCTTAACTAATTACTAAAATAAACTGTACACTATTTTTTCTTGTATCTACAATTTGGATTAAAATATTAAAATGTATAGATAAATTATAAATATGTGTAGTATATAATACATGTGTATAGTTTTAAAAGCATTATTTCTATTTTTTCTTTATTTTTCAAAGTCTATTTATAAGGGCGTACGGGGGTATCACGGCCAGTACTTTCAAATGTTAGTAAAAACAAACTGCGCAGCTCCCGGGCTAGAGCTAAGCAAACGAAACGACTGAGAAATCCTACCTGGCTCATACAACGTGTGTACACAACGCTCGCCCTTTTCATTGATCCAATATGACGAAGAATGCGTCATGTCCCGGCGTGAACCCCAGTTCTTCCGTCCACCATCATTCTGAAACATGTTTGCCTGTCATCCATTGTCGTTCGAGCCTCCATTGTAGCCGAAATCCTCTCTTAACATGGCACACCAATATCATGTCGGGCTTTGTATTTGCAGATAGATAATAGTGGACTCTGGTGGTGTTTTCCAGGCACTACACGGAGGTTATGTTAGCAAACTTCCGGCCTTGCACTCGGAGAGAAGCTTTAACCAGGATTTGTTGGCTTTAATCAAAGAGGCTTTCACAGTTGCAAGGGGACAAATAACAAGAACGAAAAGCTGTGTTCCACAGGAGGGCTTCTGCGTCATCGGAAACATACAAATTCAATTAATATGTGACTATAATTGGATAATTTTAAATATTTTAAAATTACGTAGACTATTTCATTACAAAACTGTTGTGTATGAGATACATTTTTCATTAATAGTTAATTCCCAATCAAACATTTTCACGTAATATTTAATATTTGGTTAAGGGGGCTGCATACAAAACACTAAGACAGGTTTTAAACGTTCAAAATTCTCTTATTAGTTTAAGGCGTGGTTTATTATTTCAACATATGGCTTATGTAAAATTAAAAATGAAATAGGTCAAAATTTATCTATATAAATAAAACATATTTTTCAGGTTTGATAGAAACATAACATTATATGAAAAGTTATAACTATCAAATTTCAACACAATTTCGTGGTAAATATCGTAGCTCTGAGATTGAAATGAAACATTAAAAACACAAATTAAATTTATTCAGACATATAAAGTTATTTTTCAAAAAGGTGACGTCAAATAATTATAAGATATTTAGTATTATTTCAGTGGCTTTGAGACTTCAGAACTCCCATTACAATAGAGATTACAGCATTGATAGTATATTTTCCTTCAAGCAGGCTACACCCTTAAACTCAGCGTTGCATTTTACAGTAAAATATTGGTTAGATTAACCAATTAAGGACTAGTTTCTCACATTACCTTCAATATGAGATTACATTTTTGGAGCACGATATTTGAAATTTATTGTTACGTCATATCGATGAACCTGTTGTATAAACCTCTAATAACTTCCTACTCAGATTATTAATTTAAGATCACATTCTAAACTGGTTTTATTAGGTTGTAGCGAAATTAAATTAATGTAAAATATCTCAACTTAATGGCACGATGCTGAGCTGGCTAAGATTAACTTACATGCACTCATACTTATTACTCTCTGACATTATGAACTTAAAAGTTTATTACCACATATAACAAAGTACGCCCCCTATCCTATCTTGAACTAACTATATTCATTCCACGCCATCACATCATATCTCAATAATGAGATAGTTCTTTCCAGTTCACCTTATTACTCCCCATACCTAACTTGAGCTAGTTCTATCCAGTCCACCTAATTATTTTATTATTATTATTATTATCATCATCATCATCACCACATCTTACTACCTGTTTGTGTTGTACGCACTTACGCTAATGTGTGATGGTAGGGTGATTTTGGGATGAAATGGAGAACCTACAGTTTAACGTGGAATCCGAACCACGCTGGAGTCCTGGCATTCCACACACTCACAAGCTAAGATTAATACATGTCTTGTCAAAGCTGAAGTAATGGTTTGTCAATCAGATAAATCTGTGCTGGGACAAAGGATTGAACCCCGGACCCCAATCACAGAAGCCTGATACCTTACCCGTAGACCGCCAGGTCACATGTTTTTAAATGAAACATTCTAAAGAGAGTTAGATTAAATTCATTGATGATTGGATAGAGGATGTAAAATCACACTCTCACTAGGATGAGAGAGAGAGAGAGAGACTCTGTATGTACAGCCTATATGATATTGATTTGTGGCTTAGACGATGGGGCAAATGGTAATTATTGTGCATATATATTATTTATAAAGTAATTTTAGTATAATTTGGACTAAGTTTCATTTTATGTAAAATTGTGTGTTTAAACTATGAGCCTCTATTACTCACCCTTTCAGCCCCCACCCCCATACTCCCTGGTAGTATTATAAATTTATTCGCTGGTAAAATAAGCCACACTGTATTTAGTTATGGTTTTATCTGCAATCCTGCGACTATTAATCATTTCGTGATGGGTGTGGAAAGGCACGCTCTAAGCGGCCGCAATACGATCGTTTGTTTGAAAAAACAAAACGCACACAAGCCGACATCGCAAAACAGAATAGATAACCAACGTTTTGTTTTCGCAATTTCTCATACTTTACAAACTACAGCCAAGGTTTTTTTTAATATCCCCCCTCTCTCCACTTCATTCTACAACAACAGTTTCTCCTTTTCTACAGGCAGTGTTCTGTGTTTGACAGCTTTCATCTACCATGTTGCCTGTTGTACTAACTCTGTATTCCGAACACGGCCCCACAACAATATTTTATAACACAAACGTGTTCCTATAAATGGAAATACTTTTTTTTTCATTGTAGTAAAACTCCTTCCATTAAAATATATGGGTCAAAAAGCAAGCATCGAAAGCGATTGGATTTGTTTTCATACTTATTTTATGAAGTGATAAACAGTACTATTTATTATGGCTTTCTATCAATATTTATTGATGCAATAAAGTCAGGAAATATAATTAATATTCATTATATAATAGTGTGGATAAATGTTTTCCCAGCATTCGCATTGTTACCATTGAGTATTGGTTAAATTATAATTTAATATTTTATTGAGTTGTCAGAGAATTATGGTCTGATTTATTAGTAATGATAAATAGTACGCCGTCAGGTATAAACACGTTCTTCAGTTTCATTAATTGGATGTCTGCATTTGACTTATAGCTTATTCAACTAAGTAAGACATAACACGTAGTCAACCATTTGTAAATTAAGGACCGTGAGAGGGGAATCCCCAATTTAATCAATGATATCCTTTTCATCTTTGCCATAACTAAAACTCGTTAAGCCAAGTAGAAATACTTTTTATTGTGAGCTAGATTTTCAGATAGTATCTGTAACCTCTCATTTGTTTTATTATACATTTAATAGTTATGGAATGGATGATAAACCAAACTGGAAACTATAAAAGTTATATAATATTATGATTTTAATCATTTTATGAAATCATGAAATGCCAGTAACAATAATCCCTTTGTATCTGGAAGCGACACTGTATGGCTGAGTAAAATGTATTTCCGACCTTTAGGTTTGTCATAGCAAGACAGGGATTGGTGCAATCTCAGTCTACTATCTCTCTGTGTACTCGTATTGTTGGCTTCTTAGATATCCTCTTCTTTGCGCAGTTGTGGGCGTCTTTTGTTTCCAGAGACTTGCTAGAAGTTTGGTTGATGACAAACCCGGATAGTAGGAAATATATTAATAACTGGAAGTAGTTCTATTTGAATTGTAGCTCACTGCTGGTATTACTGTGGATTCCTATAAGGGTTACACTATCATGACAATGTGTTATGAATTTTACTACCGAAAAATTAAAACGATTGAAAGAAATTTCAATATTTGTTGTGGTTGGTTATAGGTTTATTGGTAAACCGTCGAACGAAGCTCGACAGTTATTTACGTTTCCACCGACCGACAAATTGTAACAAACATTTTCCCACAAATTTTACTATTAAATAGACTGCGTGAGTAAATGTACGGTAGCATGAAAACTCTCACTAAATATTTAAAAATAAATTCATAATCGGAGGTATTGTGTTTATCTCTGGACTTAATAAAAATCAACTAATGTAAATTTACACTGGATATATGGTCAAATTATAGTCCGTTAATTTAATACTGCTACCATTTAGAATAATGGAGTATTAATTATCTTATACAACTGGGAATTGTTGTTAAAAATAAATATTTTACTTATGTAGTGTCCAAAAATAGTTAAATAAAAAAAATACTTTGAGTGATAAATCTTAGAAATTCCTTTAAGTAAATTAATATTTGTTCACATTACCGGTAACTTGAATAAACCTTTATTTCACTTATACGTAATTTATTGAAAACACATAATATGTGATGTATTAATGTGATTAATGATAATCTTTTCAAAATAATATTCAACATAACACAAACCAATATTTAAGATAATGAAAACTTAAGAAAATCAAAAATTCTTTTTAAAATCTTAATTTATTTTAGTTTTCTAAAAGTAAATATATTTGCTATTATTATTATTATATTTATCTTAAACACAATAATTTTACTCTTTACGCATATTTATAGGTTCATTTTACTTATTTTATTTGAATATATATTTTTCAATAAATACATAAAATTATGTTTCCAAACATACTCGACCAGTGGATGAAAACTGTTCAAATTGATTATGATATGTTCGTGATGAAATAACCTCTGAATGTGAATCATTTGCACCAAATAATCTCCATAATTTGGACAGTTTGTTTCATGCTAAAAAAATGCAAAGGTTTCATTGAGTGTCGATTGTGATTAGATATATATAGCTACCAAATTGTCTTAGCAAATCTATAGAACAATTTTCACTCTCAAATTTGAATTTAATGTTTGACCCAGTTTGATTAGTTAGCATTAAGCTTCTAATACGTTTATACAATAAGTTTTTGGAGGGTTGGAGTGTATTACATATATACAAGTGAACTATTGTGACATGCGATAATTGCTTCTTGAGATGAAATATACCACAACTAGGACTATTTGCTGTTCATATTGTAATAAGGAGTAAAATGGTGGAAGAGTTTGTGACTTATGTTCTCGCTACGGTAGCTTTGCATCCGTTTTCAAGCGCTGCTGTCAGCGATCTGGCGAATTTACGCGATCTCTGCTAACTAAGAGTGAAAGAAAAACTTTCCACGAGGAATTTAAACGTGGTACCTTCAATATAATTTACAAAACTTTACTATTAAGCAATATAATATATATAATTTGTTCCAATTATGAATATTTACAGTTTACTTGTTTGATGAGAACTACAGGAATATGTGCATCGGTTGTTTGGCCTAAATTAAAAGATGTCCTTGACAGATTTAGTTAAAATTGGTCCACGTATTTGACCGTCATCACTGAATAAACTTCCGTTTAGACAGAGAGAAGAAATGCCTAGTGTTCAAGTTAAAACTGAACTTTCCTATTCTCGATATATTAAATTGATTGTACAATCGTGAGAGTAAAATGTGGCGTCCCAAGTCATGAAATACCGTATGAACAAAGTTTTTGCGATCTGATTATCTATTTAAAAATTATGGCCACTTAAAGATATATCTGTATGTATGGTCCACGATAACTGCAAAATGGATGGAACAATTTAACCAAATTTGGCAGATACATTTTTTGAAACTGACCCGAAGATGTCATAATATAGTTTTTTAATCGGGTTATCCGTTAAATTATGGCAGCTGCTCAAAAGGTGTTTGATTTAATACCTCATCTTAGTGATTTAAATTTAGAGTTCTAAGAAATCATTCGAGTAAATTATCTGGGAAATTTTATTTGTACATTTTTACGTATTATTCTGTGAGACTGAAGTCTTAAATTGCCTAATCAATTGTTGTATTATATTAATATAATGTACTATTGAAAGTAGTATTCATTTTGTTTTCTGTTTAAATTTATCACAAGGAAAGATATATACTTCAAATCCAAGGATAAATGGAAATATTTTAACTGTATATCCAAAGTTAATTTTTAAGAATGTATTAACAATAAAAAAAGTCGGTGACCTGGCGGTCTAGGGATAAGGTGTCAGACTTCTATGCGGCGGCCGGGGTTCAATCCTTGGTTACGGCACAGATTTATCTGATTGTCAAACCCTTCCTTCACCTCTGACAAGACATATATTAATTACAGCTTGTGAATGTGAGGAATGCCAGGCCTCCACCGTGGTTCGGATTCCACGTTAAACTGTAGGTCCTCCATTTCATCTCACAAT
>CABEEJ010011626.1:0-10486 GCA_901482245.1 Timema douglasi | reverse complement strand
TTACTTTTCCTTCTTAATGTCTTTCGTATTTAGTACTGCTCTGTCAGAAACATTAGGCTACACTCATTGTTTCATGTCCAGCCGTAATAATAATTACAAGATAAAATTAATGCTTTAAGTAAATTCAAATAATGGATTTATGAATATGTGCATTACCCTTTGTGAGCTATTTTTATGTAATGATTCTAAAAATGATATAAAATGCACGATAAGAGTAAAAACAGTAAAAAAATGCCTCAAAAATGCTAAAAATGCCATTAAATGTAAAAAAATTAAAAATGCAAAAATATGCACAATAAAATTAATGTTTTCGATATCAGAGTGTCATAACATGTGTTTATATACCAGTTAGCATTGCGATTGACTTCAGAGAAAAAAGATGCAATGTCATCAACTTCCGGGCCCTGATTATAACTGTTTATATTCATTGACATTGGTTGAACATAATGGGCAGCCCTGCCTCTATTTTTAAGACTGCTATAGCTTACTTATCTGATGGTAGATCAGGAAAACACCAGTGCATGTGATCTCTCGGATTATAACATTTTGCTGGTTGTTTTGTTCAGGAACTGAACTAGTGTTCCCTGCATGTGTTGTCAACGGCACTGGTGTAAGCAAGACCTTCCAGATTCTCTATCGCAACGAAGAAGTACTTCTCAATGACGTGATCATGTTTCGAGTGCACATCCTTGTCGACAGTCACAAGGTCAGTTCAAGTACTACACTCACAATATACTTATATGCTGTAAAATGTTCTTAATAAGTTGTTAAAAATATCCAAACCATTTACACACATGCACATACAAATTATACTAGTGATGCTCACATCGCATAACATAAATCATTCTCAAACTTTATTGTGTTTTGGAAATCCCCCCCGTCCATATTATCACCACAAAATTTATTGGTAACAAAAAAAGGGGGTATCAAAAAGTACCAAGACTGGTTCTGTAAAATGAAAACAGGGGGATGCGCTAGCAAGTGTGGCGATCTGTGACCTTCTTTTGTCAGTACTACAAGTGGCATCATTCTACGTAGACCAGTGACTGTGTTACACACATTTATTTGGCGATGTGCACGGGTGGATTTGCTCTTTATTTTGGGTTGCAAACGCAAGTAGAGAGCAGACACTCAGAAAATCTTGAACGGAAACCTCCAAATGATGCAGCAGGCTTACAGCAATGAAGCTATTAACTGTCCAGTGTGTTTTGAATGACACTCGTGCTTCAGCAGTGGCAGAACGTAACTGAAAGCTGAAGAGAGGTCAGGGTGGCCTTCCACGAGCACAAACCTGGAAATTGTGGAGATAGTTAGGCAACTTGTGTGCATGGATTACTGGAGGACCATTAAGAACATTTCTGATGTGAATATGTCATACAGATCATTGCAGACAATCCTCACTTTCGTTTTTAACCAAACAACAGTCTTCAAAATGGAATACCAGATCTCCAAGACCGAAGAAGGCGACCAAGCTCATGCTCATATTTTCTTTGACATTTGCGGGATTGCGCGCCATGAATTTGTCCCTGAGGGTCAGACTGTCAACACTGAGTTCAACTGTCATGTTCTGAGGCATCTGAGGGAGGACATTCAGCAGTCAATTGGGTGCTCCAACATGACAATGCACTTGCATACACAGTGATGAAAACGTGTGAGTTTATCAGGCACAACAACATGATCATCGCTCCTCACCCCCTGTAATAACCAGATTTAGCTCCCTGCGACTTCTTCCTCTTCCCAAAGATAAAGTTAAAGCTCAAGAGTCGCCGGTTTGACGCCGTGAATGAGATCAAGCCTGAGTCACAGGTGGTAATCTGCACACATAGAGACAAGGACTTCCAGGGAGCTTTCCAAAAGTGGGAAGAGCACTGGGATCGTTGTATCATTTCACAAAGGGACCACTTTGAAGGAGATTATGGCCAAATTTAAATTTGTTAATTTATTTATATTTTACCGAACCAGTCTTGAAACTTTTCGATACCCCCTCGTGTGTGTGTTTATATATTTTTTCTAATTTATTTGAGGTATTTAATGTACACTTTCTGAGCCAAATGATTATATCAGCACATGGCTTATAAACTACTTAAATCCAGAACAGACACAACACCCAGCCCCCGGCCGGCAATTAATGCATCATCATGAAAGGGTAAACCAATATTTCACCAATGATAATTTTTTTGCCATGCCAGGAATCAAACCTGGGATCCTTAGCTTAGTAGACAGACCCACTTCTGACTGAGCTAAGGTGTCTCTTGTAGTAGTGCACAGGAACTGTAGCAAGCTTGTGAGCTCATATCACTGGTAAGTCAGCAGTGTTTTCCTGAGACCTGAGGAAGGAAGTCGCTAATTAACTCGGAGTTGATAAGATCTGGAGGCCAAGATGGTCACCAGGTAGCTGTGTATTAATATAGACTGGTAAAGTGAGTCATGTAGAAGCTTGACAACTGTTCAACCAGGTACAAGCTGAGTGTCTTGTTAGGACACATCTCCACTGCTTTTATACATATTTTTTACCTATAGGGTTTGCCAAAACCACCTGGTGTGCTAATCGGTTTTTTTCAAAATTTACTATGTTTTCAGTACTGTAACATCACAGAATCATGTAAGCAGCCAAAGTGTGTGAGTAATTCAGAGTAAATGAACAGAAAATGAGTCATTTGGATGCAGTATAAGGGGATTACCCTGTGTAGCCAGAGTTGAAGGTAAAGCAGTATTTGGGCAGGGACCTTCACTTCAATAAACATTATAAAACCAAATGTACCTGTTGTCAAACTCCCTATCCTGATACCTTCAACAGAATCAAACCTGATGTACCCGAGCCATCACAAAATACTGGGTTTTCTCTTACTTTTATTTAGCTTTACATTTACAGAGAAAATATTAATTGGCTCATTAAGAAGCTGTTAGGGCAGGTCTGTGTTCCTCATTGTAATAATATCAAAGGGGCTATCAAATTATAAATAAGGACACAAAAGCAACTACGCAATAGATGTTTCATGAACTGGTTATCCAGTCAAGTCACTAGAAGACCCAACCATCCAATATAAAGAAAACAAGGTCCAAGCTCTACAAATGAGTGAATCGTCAGACTGTCAGCACTCTTGGTAACTACTGGGGCTAGGTTTTAGTTGAAAAATATGCACTCATTGATTGGTAATTTAGTATTTTGGTCTGACAACTGAGTTAAGAATCTGCATTCCATCCACAAATATCTGTGCAATTTTAAATTTCTATTTTTGAAGGTTGTTTATTTTGTAAATACTTACCAACTAGTTAGGCTAAGACACACTCTGTGTTAGTTGGTGATAGGAGTTCATGCCCTGATATTATCTGTTGTACTTCACTTCTGGTACAACAAGGTCTCAAGTGGGCCTTATAGAAGTATAGTCCATACTTGGACTGTCAATCGGAACAACTAATTCAGTCAAATCTGGTGTCGACCATGTCAATAGACTGTCAGGAATAACCCCTAATAAACGACAGGAATTTTAAACTCTTTCCTTTATTGTGCCGTGTTTACAAGAACAACTGGTTTTCCCTCTCCATCCAGACCATACAGGCCTCCTCAAGACAACCTCTGGACCATGTTCATAGAAAATTAATAAAGTTATTAATCAATTAATTACACTGGTCAACAAATTGAAACTTTTTTTCCTGTATTTGGTTTGTAAATGGGTGGATATAACTAATTTTGGGTGCTGAATTCAGTTTAAAAACCAGATTCTCTCTATTATGTTTTATGTCCAAGATACACAGCTCTAATAAAAATACAATAATTCAACATTAGCATTTATTTACCATTTTAAATTCAAACAAAACATAGCCCTCAGAACTCTCTTATGTTTTCTTGATAGCATAAAAAAGTAATTTAAACCAACAAAATGCACTAAAATGATCCCCATTAAACCATAATATTAATGTGTACAAAGTTTATTTTCATTTTTCTTTGACAAAATGGGATGACGATGCTTTTCTTTTGTAAGGTGTTTCATCAGTCTCTTTAAAAAGAAACCAACAGTAATCGTCCATCATCGAAGGGTTCCAGTGTTCTTGGTAACGATGCTCTATTGTCAGGATATCTTGGTGAAAGCGTTCACTCTGTTCGTCACTAACAGCATCACACTTTTCTGGGAAAAAGTCAAGATGCGAGTGTAAAAAGGGAATTTTTAGTGACTTTTTACACCCAATGTTCTTGTAGTTGTCCAATAGACCACTCACTATGGAAACATATTTATCTTCTCTTGCCCAAAAAGCCGTAAACAATGGCTCTGAACAAGGACCAAGCAGCTAACTCGATATTTGTAAGCTTAGCATCAAAAGATTGTATCTTTCAACAATACCCTAATTTGTGGCCCAATAAATATACCTTCTTTATCAAGCCTAACCTTATATGAAGCGGAGGCAAAAGGACTTTACTCGGCTCAACCATTGGAGTAGATTTCACGTTTTCCTTTCCAGCAATGTATAATTTCCTCAAGCCATTCCTTGACTTTGTAGTGGTTCTTGGTGTCTCGGCTGTCCCGCAAGCAATTGAACAACAGTATTGTGTAAATCCACCCTATAAACCTGTAAGCAGTGGGACAACTTTTAAATCCCAGCATATCTGCCATTCATAATCTTTATATTTGATTCAATAAATCATTAAAGCCATACTTTAGTGACAAGCATGAACAGGTAAGCCTCCCTATGAGGCACAGGCATATGAACTGAAGAAACATTAGGAGATTTATAGCTCTGTAAAAATTACTAAACCTAGCTTGAAATGTTTAATTCAAAAATAATATGATGCGTTTGATTAAGTAAAACAATCAGTTTGAAAAAAGTATTTGGTCAACAACATGCATAAGTCTACAGCACCCTCGTCTACACCCTTAAGCGGCACACTTACAAAATGGCTTTCATCTACTGCTAAGTCTTATCACAAGGTTGGATATGGCTCATGATCGGGTCCAACATATTTAGTTGAATTAAAAAAAAATTAATCATAATAAATTTATCTTTTATTTTTCAAACCATACAATGCAATTAGTACTTAAGCGCAATCTTAAAATGTCACGTTAAAGTCGTCCTAAACTTAATTGTTCCTAAAGTCTAGCCATTGGTTAAACTTGGCTTCTTGTTTTACAATACTATTTTGATTGACTCATCAAGTTAGTTTTTATTGTTAAGCTTCTTAGGGCACTAGATTTGTAACAAAGCTTTTTATTGGCTTAATTTGAACCAATATATTTTAAGTTAGTTACTACAGCATCTTTGGAGTTATAGAGTTGTTATGAAAACAAATTAAAGTTGAATTCCTATGTTCATGTCAAAGTAGTTGCTTATAAGACATTTAATTCAATAATGATATACAATTTTTTTCTATAAATAATGGGGGTATACTCTGTTTATTTTAAACATATGAGTATTTTAACATTACTTTTTTAAGCTTCAAAATAATTACATATTTAAACAATTTTTAAATATCTAACCGAAATTTATAAAAATGTTAAATAATATCAATAATACTTAGCACCACGTCCTACTACCCGTTTGGGCTATACACTAAATATGTTAAAACTTGCAATAAATTAAACAACCATGTATATTTAAAAAAAAGTAATTATAGGATGAACAATCTCCTACACCAGCCCTGGGGGCTCTCGAGGGAGAGCAGGCATTTGTTAAACACACAATTCACAATTTAAAAACATTGCCCTTAATTAGCCATGAATGTGGTAGTGAGGGGAGGAAAGACATGCTATATTAGACATTCACGCCTACACATTGAGGAATGTCCCGTCAGATTTGCCAAGTGATGAAACCAATGAAAAGAAATACTGTATCAAATGGTAAGGAAGAGCCCGGAGGGTTGAACGAGAATAAGTAAAATAACAGACTTCTAGGGATTAAATATTCATAGACCCATATCCTACAGATACTTCAGGGTTGGGTTAGGGCCTTCTAAAACACCCCATAAAACCTTGCCAAAGAGAAACGTTGGAATTGAATAAATCAAAACAATCCTATCAAATAAAATTGACATAACATCATTTCGGAGAAAAGCTGGGAGTTATTTCTTTAAATAAATATTGAAAGAAAAAATATTGTTAACAAAATTGAACTAGGGTCAATTCTTTGGTAGACACATGCCTTACCGAATATTCCAAATGTACATTCACTATATTCTTTTAAATCTAGAACCACAAGCTAGCAAAGCCCTGAGTATTCATGAGTGTAAAACCTGTTTACTTTCAAGTGGACAAAATTAAAACTGAGACAATCCATAAAGGCCCATTATTTTCAAAAGTTAAAATTGAATGGTCACTTTAATAATAACAATTGCTTTAAAACAATATAGAAGAATGTTCTGAAGGTAATGTGGATGTTAAACCTACTAACCAGAAGGTAGATCTCGCGTTAAATTTATCAACACTTTTAAGAAGACACTAGCGCTAACCGAACATTGTAAACTCAAAAATGGTAACAATGATTTAACTTTATGTTAAGCCCTAACAAATAGAATAATGTGACATTGTAAGATTGGGCCTTAATGTTGTTTGTGATACACCTGTCTAAATAAGAGAAGTTACGGATACACGCAGATGACATGATAGTTTGAAACAAGTGTCTCTAGGATAGTTGTATGCTTTATCTTGAACTATCTCATCTATGTGTTTTGTAGATCGAGGATACTCTTGAACGAGCGGACTTCACTTTGCTGGTCGAGCTGTGGTTTACAGACCAAACGTTTGGTCCTGACCAACATAGCTCCATTTCTTGTGTGTCCAGTCGCAGTCTCCAACTTAACTTCTCTCCCACCAAGGGACTTCACTATCACTTGCCTGTCCTGTTTGACTACTTTCACCTGGCAGCTGTGACACTCACCATCCATGCGAGCCTAGTGGCACTCCACCAACCATACATCAAGTGAGTTGAGACTACAACAAGCGTATTTAGATACAAAGTAACCCTCTGTGAGTAAAGATACAACTGTCCATAAGCCACATAACGCTTTGAGGGGAGGTGAAGGGGGAGCTCTAATGTCTATATGCCGTTACATGAGGGGAGGGTGGGTTGCATAAAAGTGTTACGTAACACAGATCTTATACTCAAATTCTAATGTTTGAAAATAATATCATTGTTCATATTTTCACCTTTGATAAACATACTTATAAATAACTTCCAAATGTCTGTGGCATTGAAAATGCAAGCTTAGCAATTAATTTTTTTTATCAATATTTCACATGCGGTTAGTTGGCATTGTCTGCCCAAGCACATTTGAAAACACATACTTTCATGTGCATGACAGTGACATGTTTATACTCACGGCACTTGTTTAGTTTGTCCAATCTACTGACCCTCTCACATGCTTTTATTTGGATAAAAGCTGTCGGTTGAAGCGGCCGAAATTAGGTATGGTTGAGTTTGAGTATAATTTAGATTCTTACTGCACATT
Organism: Timema douglasi; assembly: GCA_901482245.1. Classification (NCBI taxonomy): domain Eukaryota; kingdom Metazoa; phylum Arthropoda; class Insecta; order Phasmatodea; family Timematidae; genus Timema; species Timema douglasi. The sequence goes on along the minus strand of CABEEJ010011626.1, from coordinate 3,048 downwards.
CTTTCACATAGGCCGTGAATAATCGTTTGTGATTGTACAAAAACCAAAATAATTTCTTCAAAATGAGGAGACTTGTCATTGCTTGCATATAAAACACGCTATCTATAAAAAAAACAGTGAAGGAGTCTCAAAAAGATGTTGTGAAATGGAAAGAAGCAAAAGTACAGAATTTATCTGAAGGCAAGCTTGAGGAGTCCATCAATAGTGTTATTTCTTTGTACCAGCAGCATGTTATCAAAAGTAAAGCTTCAAATATCACTAATTATTTAAAAAGGTAGGTGAATTAAAGCCTAAACCTTTTCCCTTTTGATAAATTAGTGTGTATGTATATAAATGGAACTATTATATACCCGCTACGGTGGCTGCAGTGTCTACATTGTCATTCTCTCAGTAGACTAAACGGCTGATGTTGGGACGATGGGGTTCAAAGACCAGTCAGGTCTGCCGAGGGCTACTTTTCCTAAATAGTTTCTCGCTCTCCCTCCATGCAAATTCTGGTACATTTTCTTTAAAATTCTACCAATTTAGTATACATTTTGTAGGGTGGTATAGTCAAATTGTAGTTATTCTAATTATTTCTTATTATATTTATCTAATGGAGTAGAATTGAAGAAGGTACAATTTTAGAGGTAATCTACTCTCAATAAAGTGGAGAGAAAGTATAAAATCATTTAGGAAAAGCCACTTTGAGTACACACGACAGGTATTCAAACCCCATTCTCCGCTTCATTGGCTATCTAGTCTTTTTCAAGAGTGAAGCAGGATCCAGGATCGATGTTGTACACAAGCCTAGGTATTGATAAGTTAACTAAAGTAAAATTGTAGATTAATCCAAAATTTAATGTAGAATAGTTGTATACCTAGAATTGTTTAAATAGCTCTCTATTATGATGATAATATGACAGTAAAAAAACATGCACACAATTAAGAAAGATGTCTTCCTCCAGTGTCAAGCATCTAATGTGGGCACTTTAACATCATCATGTAGTACCACTACAGAAAGGGGCCATCCTAGTTAGCACAGAGTAATGCTGCACTTAGCGACACTTAGTAGTGCCGTCTTGCTCTTACTCATATCTCAAACCTGGCATCTATAACATAAAAATAGCAGAGGTTTTTAATCATGAACCTGAGGTATTTGACCTCAATGTCTTTATGTCTGTATAAATAATAATACTCTGAAATCATTTATGATCAGGATTTAAAATGGATTTTAAGAAGTATTAAATCTGAAGCCGCCCCTAGTATCACAAAACTTCCTTATGAAATGAAGGGGTTGGGCCAAAACTTCATAACCCTCATTTTTTATAGCTAGATTTCAGGATTTTATAGACTTTTAAAAAGTGAAAATATCCCATCCAAATCAACTAGGGTTATCATGTTTTTGCCCTGACCCCCTAAAATAATGACATATAACTACGACATTCTCTAGGTACGCAACAACAGTCTCTAGGTACACAACAATCTTCTCTAGGTACACAACAACCTTCTCTAGGTACACAACAACAGTCTCTAGGTACACAATAACCTTCTCTAGGTACACAACAACAGTCTCTAGGTACACAACAACTGTCTCTAGGTACACAATAACCTTCTCTAGGTACACAACAACAGTCTCTAGGTACACAACAACTGTCTCTAAGTATAGCTTCAACCTTCTCTAGTTACAAAACAACCTTCTCTAGGTACGCAACAACTGTCTCTAAGTATAGCTTCAACCTTCTCTAGTTACAAAGCAACCTTCTCTAGGTACGCAACAACTGTCTCTAAGTATAGCTTCAACCTTCTCTAGTTACAAAACAACCTTCTCTAGGTACACAACAACAGTCTCTAGGTACACAATAACCTTCTCTAGGTACACAACAACCTTCTCTAGGTATACAACAACAGTCTCTAGGTACACAATAACCTTCTCTAGGTACACAACAACTGTCTCTAGTTACAAAATAACCTACAAAATAACCTTCTTTATGTAAAACTACAACCTTATCTAGTTACAAAACCTCTGAAAGTTTTTTGGCTGCTACATATAGTGTTTTTACAGTTTATATCTCCTGCTAAAAATAATATATCTGTGTCTGTAATTTCCTCGAAGTCATGTGGAAGTAACGTCTTGTTACATTTGTGACTCAGACACTCCCACCACTAATATTTATGTTTATGACTCTCCAAGTTTTGAAAAGTGTGTTGGTAGTGAGATAAATGGGTTTTTATCATAACTATAGTGCCACTCCCCTGCCCCCCATAATCCCCTACTCCTGCCTTGTCTGTTCTGTATATACTATATCCTTAAAAATAAATACTTTTTTCAGTGTAGTACCACCACAAGTAGCAAACATCTCTTGTCATCATTCAAAGATTCATTATTGAACATGAGCATGCTATGGTATGGTTTCACATGCAAGCTAACTCTAAGGTGTCTGCAAAAAGTTTGAATTATATATTTTTTAAGGTAGTCGGCTATCGTTTCTACCTTCACAACACAACCTACACATTATTTTTTGGATGTACTATATTTTTCCTCAATTATCACTAAGGACCGACTGGCAAACAACACAGGTTGTATTTTCTAGGGAGTTTCCTGGGATTAAAGTGTTCTGAGATGACTAATTACACGTCCAAATGCAAGAGAAAGCGTCGCGAAGTATCAGACATTCCCAACACTGAGTGGTAAATTAACTCTTGCTTAAGCGCCTCAAAACTACTATCTTGATCTGGTCCCCAAACAAATTTAAAAAATGTATGGATGATTCTTCCATAAAACATGCAAATGCCAATCAAACACACACCACCATTCCCCCTTTCAGGTTACTGACTACCAGGGAAGTCAATAATACGTTTTACTCTTTCAGGATCAATGATTAACTTCCCTTTCAAATAGGGGTGTGCGAAGTCCACTTTTTTGGTTCGAATCGAAGTCGAGTCGAATATGTGAAATATTCTTGAAGCCGAATCGAAGTTTGAATATTTTTCTATTTTATTTTGAGTAAAACTATTAATATATTGTTATTAAATATAGGTATTTATCTAGCATCAAACTGAATATTA
>CABEEJ010011625.1:0-10486 GCA_901482245.1 Timema douglasi | reverse complement strand
CATACCAAGCTTGTATTGAAGTATAACATTGTCTGGGTGCCATCTCCTCTGTTAGTTTGTACACAACCATACCAAGCTTGTATTGATGTTTGTCACTCGGAGATGATATCCAGACACACATGAACTACCGCCATGCTCTTGTTCTGTCCTAACTGTGGGACCCTTCTGGCCCTGGACGAAGGTCCCTCGTGCATGAGGTTTTCATGCCTCACTTGTCCATATGTGTATAACGTGGCGCAACGCCTGTCTACACGCGTCTACCCTCGCCTGAAGGAAGTGGACGACGTGTTGGGAGGCACAGCGGCCTGGGACAATGTGGACTCTACCGAGGAGCGTTGCCCCGCGTGTTCGCATCCCCGAGCGTACTTCATGCAGATCCAGACCAGGTCGGCTGACGAGCCGATGACCACGTTCTACAAGTGCTGCAATCATCAGTGTGGACATAACTGGCGGGAATAGTTCGACAGAGTTACGACAGAGTTATGAACATGTTTTTCTCGAGACTATGCTATATGGATGTGCGTTGAACATTTACTTAAACATCAATAAAAAATATGTTATGTGAAAACTTTAAATTCTTTCTGATCTCATTCTTTCATTTGTAAATTATTGGTAACGCTGGCTGTGTATGCTAGTCCCCTACATAGATCTTTCCAACCAAAATTATGCTACAGTGGGATTCTGTTAGGGGAAAAGACCTTTCACAATAAACTCTGTACTACAGGGTGGGAATCGAGTCACTTTTCTCAATATGTCACTTTTTGGTAACATAAATGAAAATATGTCACATATGTTATGTATTGTTTTTATTAACTATAGTATATCACCCACCTTGGTGGCGTAGTTGGCTAACGCGCTTGTTGTGTGGAGCTCTACTGCTGAGGACGGGGAGATCGAGGTTCGAATCTCAGTCGGGTGAACTGGGGNCGGTCGGGTGAACTGGGGGGGGGGGGCGGTGTTCCTAAATGGTTTTCCACTCTCCTTCCACGCAAATGCAGGTTCACTTCATCCAATTCAACCTTCCCAATTCCTATTCCATTAAAGTAATTAGTACATAATGCGTATAACCCGAACGGGTAGTAAGACGCGGTGCTAAATATTATTATTATTATAGTATGTCATTCACGCCAGAGACTCTCCAGTGTATCAGATGAACCAAACCAAGCAATTATTTCTAAGTAATGATTGGTCAGGCCAACTTGTTTGTCAGACTAGACGTTGACTGCCACACTCGGGGAAAATTATGCTACTTCACATATTTATAATACAAATGACAAATAAAATAATCAACCTTAAAATGGTTGCTTGACAAAGTCACTGGAATTATTTTAAAGTTCAAAGAAACTATAGAAATAAAAGCAGCTAAGAGTGAAAATATCTCAATAAAACTGAGCAAAGAAAGGAAAATAAAACTGGACATAGCGTAAATTCCCAAAGATTTGTTCTATGAAATAATTAATCGAGGACAAAAATGTGCTTGCTGCGGCTGCTTGATTACACGGTACTGTCCTGAAACCAGTACATTTCTGTTCCGATTTCCAGTGAAAGAAAAGGATGGGTAAGCTAGTGAATAGGAACTAAGTTACTAGCAATTTAAAGATTCAAAGTCATTTTATGAGTGTTTTAAAAAGTTATGAAAATTTCAGCCTATTTATGATGCAGACACCCATATTAAATCAAATTATTAAAGCAATTTTTGAAATATTTGGAATTTTTAAAAATCACCAATCAATTAAATATTCTTAAATTAATTTCCCCTCCAAAAACGAAGTATACGGTGTCATTAATGAGTTAAAAGTCTACCTAGATACCAATTTTAAACAAAATATTTAAAACCATTTCCGAAAAATTTTCAATCACTCTTCAGTAAACTTTCATAAATTTTAAGGCTAAGGGCAAATTAAAATAAAATAAACAATGTCACAAGGTATAAATATATTATATCTTTATATAAAGTTTGAACAAAATCTATCAAAACATTTTTTTATCTCGGACTAGGGTAAGACATTAAAATACACTTTTTTGATAACGGGGGTACAAAAAACGTAAAGATTAATTATATCCTCAAGGTCAAATTTTTCACCATTACAATACTTTCTTTCAATATGAGAAAGTAAGGAACCCCCAAACCAACATTTATATATCTTTCAAGTATCTTTAAGTGGAGAGTTTTTTACATGATAAATAAGACTAGTTTTTCTAGCAAAAAATAATAATTTAACGTGTCACATTGATGAATGAACTTTGAAAACTCAAATTTCTGTAAAAATGCCCTTAAAGATTTTGTTCAAAATGCTTATATTTGGTGTAAGCAAATAATATATTTGTTACTGTGAGGTAACCTATTTAGGGATGCTTTATTGAAAACATATTTTTGTACATTTAGTTTCAAACTATAATAGTAGACTAGACTTTATGAGAGAGTATGTAAAGACTGTCTCATACCATTTCATTTTATTTTTTGCGTATCGCCTCTTACCATCCATTCGGGCTATCCTTAGCTTCTTAATATTAAAACACATTATTTTACATAATGTGGATATATATATATATTTAAATTAATAAACAAAATAAATCATGTTTATGATATACATTTTTTATCCAGGCGTAATTTATAAAATACTTGACCAACATTCAGTTGTATTAGAGGGATGAGCTAATTAAGGCTATCTATTACTATCATCTCTGTTTTAGATGTCCAGATTGGGCGCTACACTCCTGTAATGAGGCTCTACTAGAACTAACAGATAAACAACTTGCAAACAGAGTTTTATGCTCAAATCATTTTTCCAGAAATCAATTTAAAAATGAATTAAAAACGTCTTTGAATTATTTCGCAACACCCCTCATTTATGGACCGCATGAAGGGATACGATTTTCATCCCGAAACAATGTATTTGATTCTTTCAATAACCGTGGATATCCACCAACTCCAGGAGAAAATAGCTCTACAACCACAAAGAAAATGTACACAGAAAATATTTGTGTTAGAGAACCCTTAACTCCCCCCCCCCCAAAAATAAAACAGTCCTTTTATCTCACACAAATGATGTTTGTTCTCCTGTCATAATTAGTGAAACAGTACAAGGCAGCGATACAACTCCAAGGAAAATAAAGCTTAGGAGGAAACTTAGAGAAACAACATTACTTCTTAATCGAAAGAGGAGAAAATTACACTTTCACCGTCACAAAAAAAATAAATAAATAATCCATTGTCGATGCATTGCTATTGATAAGCAAACATGTGTCGGGGGTAACCTACACATTAATTAAAATGCAGCTCAACCACAAACCTTGGGAGAAAGATATTTCACTATCTCTACATTGTACAAATCTTGGCTGAATCAAGGGTTTATATTACCTAGTGAGAAAACTGTACGCAAGTGGGTTAGTATAGTTAACATTGGGCCAGGAATTTCAGAGGAAGTTAAGGAAAGATTAAAACTGAGAGTGAAATGCTTGTCAGAGTACGAGAAGGAATGTGTTTTATTATTTGATGAGATGACTATCAAAAAGTGGCTCAACTATAATTCACAAAATGACCTCGAAGAAGGTAGACAAGATCTTGGCGAGTCGGGTAGGAGTAAGTCTCTTGCATCGCGCGCTCTTGTCTTCATGGTGAGGGGTTTGCTTTACTCCTGGTAAATACCATTCGCATACTTTCTATCATCTGGCCCAATGAGACACGTGGAGTTGATGATTAGAAGCAATTTTTGAAGTAGGTTTAAAAGTAAGAGCTACAGTTTGTGACCAGAGTGTCTCAAATCAAAAAGTAATCGAAAACCTCGGCGTGAGTTTGGAACAGCCCTATTTTTTGTTTAAAGAACAATTTTTTTTACCATTTTTGATGTACCCCACCTTTTGAAATGTATAAGAAATAATCTTATGACTAAATATTTCTTGATTAATGGAAACATTATAACACGGAAGGCTATAGAAAGTTTGGCAGTGAGTGACAGCTTATCAAAGAACGTCAGGGCAGTTCCCAAACTTGGTGAAAGACATGTTCATCCTGGGCCATTTGATAAAATGAACGTTTAATTGGCTGCTCAGGCATCTAGCCACTCCGTTCATTCTGCACTTATGACGCATGCCTCCACAAACACCTGTATAAATAAAGAAGAAATTATAGCAACTGCCAACTTTGTTCATAAAATTAATGATTTGTTTGATAATTTAAATAGAAGATCTCCCACAGATTCAAATCCACACAGAAAACCTCTTTCAGACACGAACATTCAAATCGAAGAGAATTTAAGAACTGCGATCGTTTGGGTTAGCCAGTGGAAACTCGTAGATGGAAATAAAAAACTTCCACCCACATTTCATAACCTTCTCTTAACTTTAAAGAGCATTATAACACTCTGGAAGAACCGCCAACAGGATGGAATTAATCTCCTCCTTACTTCAAGACTTCAACAAGATCCCATGGAAGACCTATTTTCGGTAATACGGCAGCGATGTGGTTATGTTAGCAATCCATCTGCTCAACAATTCAGACTTAACTTGTGTGTCCCCCCCCAAATTGGCAAACTGTGAGGCAGATGAAGATCTCACACTATTACAACAGAACACTGAAGAAAGAGAAAATACATTGTCTGTTGATGACCCTCAAGAAGACATATCAGGTAATTCTGTCAATGTATTGTAGAAAATATTTGCCATTACTATAAGATTTTTTGTGATCCAAGCGCCAGTATTTATTTTATTGGAATGTTCTTGCTATGATGATCTTATAGTTTTTGTATTATTTTAATATCAAGTTATAATAATAATAATAATAACAACAACAGTAAAGTATTCCAGACTATGTGGCATATTAATTACTATTAAATCAAATTAGTGTAAACTTTAATGCTATCATTAGTTATTAGTTTAATAATATTTTAATTTAGCTATTTTATATTCACTATTAGTGTCACTACCATATTATAATAGTAAAGTGAGCTCACACACACACACTTCCCGCGTGAGCTAGATTAGATTAGATAGTTCCGTACACATTTGGAAGAATGTTTATTTTCTTGATAGTCATTGATAAAGTCCCTCCTAACTGTAATCAAACAAGAGTTATAATGTTCCAGTTTCGGAGGATTAAGATCTCTTTTGGCTACCACCTAGAGTGACAAATTTATAATGTTCTAGATGTTCACAGTTTTATTTACGAAAGGCAATTAAACACTAATTAAAAGTGTCCCGGGACTCATGTTATGAGAAGACGTGCAAGTTCCCGTTCTAAACGTACCTGTCAGTTAAAGCCAATAAAAGAATATAAAAATCTATTTTAGCAGTTCGAAATTAAATTTAAAATGAAAGCTATAAAAAGGTAAAAATATGGAAAGCTATGTTTGTGGGCACACTAAATTATAATCATAAGGGGACATTACAATTTTATTATTACAAAATTGAAATCAAGAGAAGTTTATTCACAAAATATTAGTGCGTATAAGAAATGTATTAATTATTTTATTTTTAAAATGAAGGAACTTTTTTCCCCAGTCAATATGACCCACAAATATCTAACGATGTGTGACGATTGTGGCTGTGCTCTTGAAGGTAAAAGTGTTGTTTTATCATCGACCACAGCTTTGGAAAGATCCCACATGTCTTTTTTAAATCCATCTGAAAACATTTCAGCTAAGTTTATATTGAAAATGGTAATGTTGAATAATAAACTGTATGGCTTTATATAATTCTAGCTGAGCAAATAGTATATCATGATTATTTTTTTATTTCAGAAAATACGCTCTCAAGACTAGACACAGCACTTGAAGATTGTGCAGTCTACTACTTTGCCGGATATACTGCGAAAAAATGTTTAAATAAGTTTAATTGTGCCACTTGTGCGAGCACGCTAAAAAATGAGAATAGTGATAAGATATACAACTGTCAAGCTCTGTGACGTACTTGAGAACCTGTTTTTGGCAAAAAAAAACTGACCAGGAGAGCGTGAAAATAGGCCATTTAACTGGGGCATCTGAAAGCTCGTGGGAAGTAACAAAGACGCAATTAAAAGAGTTTTCAGATATTTATGACACGATTTGCCACGAAAAAAAACATATCGCTGTTGATGGAAAATCATTTGATGAAAATAACAAATTATAACCATCCCATGTGGTTCAGTACGTGTCGTGAGCACCGTACATTTATTCTTCTGATATTAATAAGAACCCGGACTTACAAAGGTTTGAAGTGGACCTCGAGGCAGCAAGGAACACTAAAAGGAATGTTTATTTTGGTAATATTAAGGAACATGTGCGTGTGAAGAAACTTCAAAACAAGTAAAAAGAGATAAGAACAATTGATTTCATTTCATTACCAGTGGGCCTACACCTTGATAATGTGTATGTATAAATTATATTATTATTACATTGGTAGGTGAAGTAGATCTACTTGGAATATCTTGACCATTTTAAATGGCTAGTAACATACCAAGGTAGGTATGCCTCAAGACTTCACCTCGGTCAGTGAGAACGTATCAATCGTTGTCTGGACACACGGCTTAAATTAGAATTGTTTGTGTCTTTTTTGAAACTAATACTCTATTTTGTCTTAACTTAAACTCCCGTTTAACACTTCACCTACAACAACCCTTCATCATGTCAATAAGAAAGAGCGAAATGAAAACTACAAGTTTCTTATCTCAAGGTAAAGAGGAAAGCTCTGTGCTGGTTCTCAGATATCTTAAAAATGTATGTTGTGAGTGTATTCAAAAACTACTTTTTTAGTTGGAGGAAGGTGAAATCAAACCTATTCTCATAGCTCTGCAAATATGCTTAAAAAGTAGTTGAAAATTAGCTAATTTCCCACATTGACATTTTCCTTATTAATAAAACTCCAACTAAACTAGAGGGTTGTTAAGAAAAAAGAGCCCTGTTGGACTCTTTTGACTTCATTTCGGCGTGAAATATATTATTAAATACCGCACAGCTCATTAGCTATTGCCTTATAGCTGAACGTCTGCATGGCAGTTTCTCGTCTACCGATGCGGCCTCCTTTGCCATTTTAAAGCTAATTTTTATGCAAAACATGTTTTGAGTCTCGATTTTAAATATTATAATTTTATTTTTAAAGAATTAATTACCTCATTTGTATGTTTGGACCAATAAAAAAGATCAATATTGGGTCTACAGGGCTCAACACTTTGTATTAAAATTCCAACTTCCGGTTACAATTTTCGGTATTTTATTATTAGGTGTTGCAAATCTTCTTGACATCGCAATGCTATTAAATTCCTCATTTATAAATTTTGACCAATAAAAAATGTAGATATCAACTATTGAGTCTAAAATGGACATAGATCATTGTTGTACAAACATTTCTCCTAAGAGGTTCAAGGAAAAACAACAAACATTTGAGAGACTTTCTTATATTTAATTACTCCCTGGCATTGGAGAGTTATTGCGTTAAGACTTAAGTAGTATCTCTTTACAACTAAAGCTCACAAAATTGTATCAATATATCTGCCATTATCTCAGAAACTGTTGGTTTTACAAAATATATTTCATATAAGAGTTTTTAATTTTTAATAGTACTACAATTTTGCAATTATAAGTTATTCAGTATCTCAAATAGTCGCGTAGATACGGAAATTTCAGCTTCTGTAAAGTACCCTAAAATTCATTTTCATGGGAAAATGAAAATAATGCTACCTTAAAGGCTTCAAGCATAACATAGAGCTGATGATGAATTACAATTTATTTCAAACAATAATAATTAATATCTAATAATAAAATAACAAATTCCTACAAACTTTAATCTCTGGAAAATTTAGAAAATCCTATACACATCTGAAAGCTATAATTAGTTATTTATAAAGAGCAGATGTTTTCAAAATGGTTCTAGAGTTATAAATAACACCATCTTTTAAAGCTGTACATTTTCCTCCTTTGTTCATAAACCAAAGAGCAGTTTATACATTTAACAGACTTTAGTGCTTTTTATCATAACTACCTACTATAAACTAAGAAATAGTCATTTACAGAAACTACGTTATTTAATAGTTGCCTTTAGTTTTCATCAAAAGAACTATAGAGGTAATTAATAGTAATTCATCTTCCAGAGGTTAGGAGGTGGTGACGCCAAAAAACATTTTTCCCCCTAAATTATATTCTGGCTATGGCCTTGATTGTATGCCCTAAATAAATCTCTGAGATTGTCACTGGGTGGATTACACACACACACACACACACACACAAACACATAATTATATAATATTATTTTTTCAAACATTATAGATACTATCTTTAGATTAAAAATAAACTCAAAATGTAGTAAAAGTTTCTTCGCGCGATTAGGTTAGATTTAAATAGAAAAATTTAAGTTTTTATTTTTGTATATTTAGTGAGCATTATCAGAAGCGACAGGTTATATAACGTGAATTACAAGCTAACTTAATATTAGAACAGACACAATACGCATTCCCACAAATTTAAATTTCACCATTGGTAAATGTTTTAGTCATGATTCAATTCTTGGAACTTCAGTTCTGTGGTAAGAAATGCTTATAATTGAGGTAAGGTGTCAAACTTGGATTAAATTTGTTCAAGATATGCGTAGCTAGGTTATTTAATTGACTGGGGGGATGTTGAATAGGTTGAAGTTATAATAAGACTCCCTTAAAATAATGAGTACTCAATGGCATAGTGTTTTATTTTCATGTACGCCGCATCTTACTGCACGTCCGAGCTATCCGCCTCTTTACAATAATAGAGTAAATTAGAAAGGTGTATTTAAAAGAAAATGCACACGAATTTGAGTGGATAAAGAGAGGGAAATAATTTGGAAAATCGTCCCTCTGTACACACAACAGGAATTCAAACCCCGACCTCCGCGTCACCCAAAAACATGTTATATTTTGAGTGTGATGACTTACGAGACCAGGTAGCTTACAGCGTTAATACCAAGGTACCCGTTTTTATTTGTGTACACCCACCTCGGCAGCGTAGTTGGCTAACGCGCTTGTCGTGTAGAGCTCGACTGCTGAGGACGGGGAGATTGAGGTTCGAATCTCGGTCGGGTGAACTGAGGGTGGTTTTTCCTAAATTGTTTTCCACTCTCCCTCCACGCAAATGCGGGTTCACTTCCTCTAATTCAACCTTTCCCAATTCCTAATCCATTAGAGTAATTAGTACATAAAGCGTATAACCCGAACGGGTAGTAAGACGCGGTGCTAAATATAAATATATATATTTGTGTACAGAGGTGTACTTTTTTTATCGCGTAATCTAGAAATGTTTTGTTAACAACACATAAACCGTACTAAATGTTGATTTCAATACACGGTCCGATACTTTAGATCAGTCGGTAGCGTGTTTTCATACTGAGATAAATGTTCTGGTTTCGATTCCCGGCATGGCCTAAAAAAATATTGTTGGTGAACTTTGCGTTCCCATCTCACATGGTTGAATTATCTGTCGGGGGTCAGTTTAGAAAGTGCACGTTAAATTCCCCAAATAAATGAAAAAAGAAATGATTTGAATACATGATGTCAAATAAAGTAATGAGGAGGTTATAAGGGAGGACTAAACTTATGTGTGCACCAACTATGATTAAAAAGATAATTTTTTAATACTTTGAATAAAGTGTAAACCCTTTTAAAGATTTTAACTACAATCAAGTCTATGGTTAAAACTATTTTCAAACTGTACAAATGTGTATTTTAGAATTATATCCATTCTTATAAGTGTAACTTATGATTTGTATATGCATACCTTCTTCTATCTTGTCATTGTACAACATTTAAGTAGGGGACTCAGTTGAATGGATGATATAGACCACAGAGATAAACGTATATCACTTTAAAAACTCTTGTACGGTTCTCTTAAAGGCACTATATTTTTTAAATCTCTATGTAACCTTAAACACTCATTTAATATTTTACAAAATATTATTCTTAATACAGATTCTTGTAAATTGGTACATATATCAAAAGCATTTTGTGATAATATCTAAACTGGTTTCTACTTTTTTTTTTACTGTGCATCAAACATGCCCAAAATATTAAAGTTTATCTGTCTTAATTTATATTATTAATGTTTTCTTAAGTTGGGTATTTCTGTCCTCCAAATGGTGCTCTAAGGCAACACAAACCACACAAACCTGAAGGGGTTTAGTTAAGGGACTATAGCAGATCACTCAAGTTGGCTTCCATCCCACCCCCTCAAATTAAATATGTAAAAATACCACCATTTGGCACTTATTTTGTTTTCTAGTCCCAGACCATTGTTATAGGAGGGAGGGGTGTGAGAAAGCAGGTTAAGTGTAGTTCCCATCCTCAATTAATGTTTTATTTTGTATAATGTAAATATTAAAATTCTGTTTTGCACCAAATATGGCCCCATAATATGTTTGCAAGGGGAACAAATACATAAAAGTGGTGGGGTAAGGCTGAGCGTAGCTTTTAAATAACAAATATTTAATATTAAAAATGTTGGGGAGGCAAAGTTAGCGTATCTCCCTCCCCCACCCAATAATTTTTGATTTT
>CABEEJ010011624.1:0-10489 GCA_901482245.1 Timema douglasi | reverse complement strand
GGATTCCACGTTAAACTGTAGGTCCTCCATTTCATCTCACAATCACCCTACCATTACACATTAGCGTAAGTGCGTATGACCTGAACAGGTAGTAAGACGCGGTGATAATAATAATATTAATATTTAGGGGCACGTGACAAGGTTTGTGGGGCGTAGGGAATACGCATTTGTTTCGTACCTAGACAAGGTAACAAAATGCACCGTCTACAGTATCTTTGGCAGACGGAACTTTTTTTTACCGACATTTCTGTGCGGTCACTATTTGTAAAGTGCGCGTTGCGCGGGCACGTGTTGCTGGTTGAAGGTCGCTCAGCGTCGCCTTGGACAAAGCAAGGTGGTCGACCTACTGGCGGTGTTGCCAAGTCCCGCGCGCCCTAACCATCCTCACTGGCCGGCCTGCCTTCGCCTTGTGATATCAACTGTTGTCTCTCGTCAGCATAGTGGCATTAAACGAAGAGAAAGTTGTAAAATAACAGGGCAACCTTAACACCATATGAAGAAAATTAAACCAAGCAATAGTTGAAAATCTGCAAATTACCTTTACTCTTCTCTTCTACATTTCCACCTTAAGCGTTTCCAATTGAAACTATATTGCTTGTTACTTAATTAAACTTTAAAAAAAAGGCTAACAAATGACATCTTGACTCGTTCGATTCCCTTCAAGATAATTTTTTAAACTAAATTTAATAACCAAAGCTATTTTTATAAAATTGCTATGCAGTGAAATATTCCCCTTTTAAACACAAACAATATCTTCTTTAATCTTCAATCCGCAGATTGGCTGATGTTGGGCATTCAAGTTTGAAGGAAAGGAAGAGACCCGCTTTGGTGGTCGTGTGGTCTAAGGCGTCACTCGCGCAATAGATTGGACTGCCGATGAAGAGGAAATTGGGATCCGAATCGTGTTCGAGTGTTCTAAATGGTTTTCCACTCTGACTCTACGCAAATGTGGGCATACTTAGTCTAAATTCAACTTTACTCATCCCTAAGCCATTAGCGTTTTGATACATAATGCGTATAACCCCAACGGGTAATGGATAGCGGTGCTAAACAAGGAAGATATTGTTTGTTAAAGAAGGTGATATTTACAATAGCGCAATTCCAGCCCAAGCTGCGACCGTTACCTGCGACTGCGGCTAGGATCGCATGGGGTGTTTTCCAAGACCCAACTCCAGCCGTAGTCACCAGTCTATTTCTAGACCGATGAAAGTACTGGTAATCCAAGTGACAACCAATTTTGGACATTTTGAGGGAAGAAGATGAAATATTTAATATCAATGTGGTTGCACAACAGAAGGTGAAAACATGTAAACCTGTTCTTGTAGGCCTACTTCCACTGTTTTAAATAGTATATGCATGTATGTTGGGATACCAGCTCACATACCACCACGTCCTGCGAGTGTGTCATTAGCACCTCCGGTTTTTGTTTTTTACACATTTTAAAATAGTATGACGCACAAAATCCCATAACAAATACTCACTGTCGCAGTAGCTCTAGCATTGTCGCTGCGGCTGAAGCCTCGAGCACTGCTCTGTCGTAGCTTGGTCAATGCACCTTAAAACATAACACAGTCGCCCCTAGTAGGCCTATTGTAGTTCCTTACAATGTCTTAAAAGCTAAAGAGACAAGTTTACAGAAGACTATTGACATCTTCCCAAACATCAACAGTTTGAAGACATCTAAATAAGTGTTGCAATCACCCCTCCAATCGAACCGGAACGTCGTGGCCACCCACACAGATGTGTTCAAGGTCGTACGCATGCTGGCAGCTAATGGTGTTTCTCCTGGGAGATTATACTTGCTGTGTTGCTTCCTGTTGTCTTTGTACATAAAGGCTACGTGATATTAGCAACGATTTGTACTCATGACCTTTTTTTCTTACAACAGCCTCAAAAGTCCATTTATCTGCTAGCTATCAAAGTGACTATCATTTCTCTTTATCGACCCATATAATAATTAGGGCTGTATGCAAGAACGGAACCGAGTGGTGTGACTGCAACAGTTGATTAGCACGCTCAACACGGTGATTTGTCCTAGAGATGACACACCGTGAGAGTTGCAGTAGTGCAATTCCGAGCACACGGCTGGTCCACTCAGCTTCCTTCTTGAATAGGCCTAGGGTGGGAAACTCTGTCGCCAATCGACACTATACAAGTGTGGCAAATATGAGTGTACCAGCTCTTACAGTAAAATAAACTTTTTCCCGATGGCGTTACCGTGTGCTCTGTTGTAATTTGATATTTCATGTTTATCATTGGAAACATTCTACTCTGGGAATGAATCATTGACGCAACACTGCCATCCAATACTCCTAGACTACTTTCCCAACATTTCGAAGGGCTGTATGCAAGAACGAGCTGGGTTTTAAAGAGAAATTATATTGTGGGCTAAATTTTTAAAGAAAGAAGACCCCGTTTTCTAGAAATGGATTTAATTGTGAAACCGCGATTATACAAGGCAAGTTGGTAAGCAGGCAGCAGTAGGAATCTGCCTATCGACAGGCCTCTTGCAAAAGCGGCTTGAGGAAAAATGTTGATCGGAACTGCTTATCTGTTTAACTTTCCACTCCTCTGATTTTACTTCTTGCGCTTGTCTAGCCCCGAACTTGAACGGGCGGTGTTTTGATAAGTAATAATACACAAAGAAAGCTGGGAGCTAAAATTTGTAGTGACGAAAGTAAATAAAAATCCCTTGTGACTCCTGTGAAAAAATAGTTTCACTGAGAATAAAGCAGACAGTTTGAAGAAGCACTTACAAAATTATTACAGTGAATTCAACAATAAATTTCCAGTTGACGCCCGTTTGAAATCACAGTTTCAAGATCAGAAGAGAAGCCTGAAGTAGTTTCTTTCGTCGAATGAATTGGTGACGTTAGTTAGTTTTAAAAGAGCCTGGATTTTGGCGAGGAAAAAGAAACCATTTTCCGATGCTGAGATAATAAAACACATTCTGATAACTAGGGGGTGGATTTATAGGCACTAAATTTTTTTAAGTAAGACACAAATATACACAAAATTACAAAGATAGGCACATAAATAGGCATAGTGATGTAAAAAAAAGGCACCAAAACACTCAATTTTTATTATTCATTCCTAAAATCTAGCATACACTTTCCACGAAGACAAATCAATTACTATTAGAGTTAATTACCAAATTCTTCTCAAGATTTTCAGGTGTAAATTTGCCTCTGTTGTCTGACAAAATCTTTTTATATTGTGAGAAACTTCTCTCGACTTCACATGAAGTCATTGGGCAAAACTTCAGACAAGCTAGCTCAGCTAAACTTGACTTCTGGGAATAATGTAGTTTGGCCTTATAAGATTTCTGCAATACTTGCCATCACTTTCCATCCAGAGTTTTGCTACAACACTGTTAAGTTTGTCGACGATGGCTGTGCCAACTGAGTCAGCAGCTTGATTTAGTTTTGTTTTTTCTACTCCCCACCNNNCCCCCCATTATCTTCACAGCTTTCACAAGAGGCAAATCCCTCGCCTCTAAATCTGTGATTTCTCCAGGAAGGTTCTCAAAATTGCTTTTTACTTATGCCAGATCCGCACTGACACTTTAGCAGGAGATGGCACCATTTGCTTCTGTAATGGCGACAGCTTTTTCCTCATCAAATGTTTGGACTATCTACAAGCAAAACGCACCAATCCTTTCAATGTATTGTGTTCTACAAGTATGACAATCAAATTTAAAATAGTTTTCAATAATGTGGACAGACAGGTGGAATCAGTAAAACTAGTGGTAAGCGCTCACTGCAATTTTAATTTGTGAACCCACTTAATGATAGTGTACCTTTTGAATGTATGAAGCCATGTACCCCAACGCGTTAACACTGGCTTTGGTGGCAAGGGTTTGTTGGGCAAGGTGGCCTTAAAGGAGAGGATTCGTGATGGAGCCTTCAAAAACACTTTCTTGACTGAATAAATAATAGTTAACATTAGGAAAATGTGATCTAATATCTTCTTAAACCCTCTGAACAGTATGCGCCAGACAAGTCACGTGAATTAACTTGGTGTAGGATACTTTTAAGTTTGCAGTTGCTTTCAACATGTCTGTCAGCAACGCCAAAAACCTTTCATCGATGTTGATGGCGACAGGACACCTAATATAAACAAATTAAATTATTTATGATTCTCATTTTTACAGAACTAACACTGCAAATCCTTAAATTAACAGAGTATATCGTGTGCCATCAAATTATATACTTACGCAAAGCATCACGGACAACTATGGCAATTGTCGAGCTGTTGGTTGCCTCAAGCATCTTTGAAACAACCAAGTGAGGTTTCCCAGAACCCGTAGTGTCTAGTTTCCCGACCAAACATTTGCCACATATCTGCCACAGCGGTCAGTGGTTTCATCAACAGTGGCGGTGACCTGGCGGTCTAGGGGTAAGGTGTCAGACTTCTGTGCTGGGATTTCGGGGTTCAATCCTCGGTTCCGGCAAAGATTTATCTGATTACCAAACCCTTCCTTCACCTCTGACAAGACGTGTATTAAACACATTTTGTGAATGTGTGGAACGCCAGGCCTCCGTAGTAGTTTGGATCCCACGTTAAACTGTAGGTCCTCCATTTCATCTATGGTATCTTCATATTGGGATATTTGTTGAGAAAAGCATTGAAATCTGTATTCTCCAGCTTCCTCCATGGAATATTTGCAGCTGCCGTCACAGAGCATAGTCAAAATAATATTGCTCTCGGGTTTTATTGGCATCGGCATCGTTAACGTTAGGAAAAAATTGGTTGCGATCCGGTTTTCTTTCTGGAATTCTTCATATGTATTGTAGTATTTTTGTGTTGTTCTAGGTGATACTCGCACTTTACCTAAATAATATAGATATAAATTTTCATCCATTAATATATGTGCAATATACAAATTAATAAAACATCACCTAACAAGAGAACCAAGATTACAATTTTTTTTTGTAAGATCTTTGTTACGCTTTGGTAAATATTTCCACTTTGTTTGAAATCCATCATTAAGAAATGAAACCTAGTTTGAACATTGGCAAAGAATATTGCCTTACTTTTAAACGGTAGACAAAATATTTAATAAAAACCTTGACTTTCAAAATTAATAGTTTCATTTCCCCTTTTGAAAAGGTAAATTGCCTCTCTGGAACATGGCTGACAAAAAATTATTTTGCCTATCATCACCAATCCACTGTTTTAATAATACACTTTTACACAATTTCTCTTTAGGCATTTTCTCTTAGTTCAATAAACAACACTAAGTCCAATACAAAGAAATATTAATGTACAGGTATGCACATCTAACAACGGTGTAATATACACAACCACTGAATGAACTGACACTTCTCTGCGCAAGAAGAAAATCTTCTTCGCTAGTCTGACCAATCTGAACTTATCAGACATCTGAGCTGGCTGAACACATGGGACTTTTTAACCTGTCAAGAGTATCCACGTGGAGTTACTTAAGGAGTGTAAGGGGGTGGAAGGCACTTCAAGGCTCCCATTTGTAAAATAGGCACTATACGACGAAATAAGCCTTTATTTATAGGCACTATAAAAGTTATCACATTATCTTCGCAATCATCGAAAATAAACTTATACCTCTAAAGCCTACTTTTCAAAACATAGGAATAAAAAAGGTATTTAGGGCAAAATCCGCCCCCTACTGATCGCGGTGATGGAAACTCTGTTAGAAAATTACGATCAAAGCTGAAGAGTGATATCCTCCAAAAAGTGCAGAATTTGCAGTTAGGCCGCAGGACGGCTGTTCGCCGAGTGCTGGAACTATACAAAAACATAGAAGAGCGACTGCTTAGACAATTAAAAGACTATTTTATTATTTAATAGTTTGGGTTAGGTTTGTGCTTCCCGATTTTACAATTCGTGAAGAAATACTTGTACTTTGTGTATTGCGAGGTCATACTTATGGAGCTGATATACTAAAAATAATTTTTTGAAGCTTTAAAAAAAAAAGCTGACTTGGATCTGAAAGAAACTAGCTTTTGTTACAACAGACGGTGCACCCGCAATGGTTGGAAGTAATTTAAGATTTGTTTCTCGTTTGAAGCAGAATTTGAGTGAGAATGATGCAAAAAAACATACCCTAGTTCCTGTGCGTTATGCACCATAAGAATTTGTGTGCTCGTGTGCTTGGAATCGACACAGTGAACACTTTTATATGCATGGTTGTGAAAATCGTAAGATACACCCGAAGAGGAAGGAAGTTCCCTCGTCCGTCGACAGTTTGTCGAGGCCTTGAAAGAATGTGGTAACTGTGATCTAGAGGATCCCACTGACTTAAAATGGAATATGCTTGAGCAAAGGAAATGTTCTGAAACGATTTACCCATTTACTTCCTCATATTCAACATTTTCTAAAATTGAAATCCGCAACCCTTCTTGGTAGCGCGATTTACATTTTCTGTGGGATTTCATGGCTCACCTAAAAGAATTAAACGTGAAGCTGTAGGGAAAGGGTAAAAGGTAATATGTGAACTGGAACAGCATATTCATGTATTCAAGTCAAAACTGAATCTCATTCTGGTACAAATTCATAGGGATGATTTTGACCCATTTTGAAAACCTAGCTCTATTTTAAGAAGAAAAAACTAAGTTTACTCGACGTGAAGCGGCCAATCTAAGTAAACTGGATTAAAAAACGCTGCTTAGAAATTTGAATCAATTTTTTTTTTATTTCATTGCCTTCAAATTAGCATTTGAATTATTGCGTGATCCATTCCATGTTGATATTACAAATTCAAGCAAAGACATCTCCACCCTTCTCTCTTTGGACAAGTGTGGGCTTGAAGATGATTTTCTTTCTCGTCACAGTCTGGAACACTTGAAAAACTTACCAGAATTCTCCAGTCTTCACTATGTGGAAATCTATTCTGACTGACAACAATCTCCTCAACTTTGAAATCGGGAATTTAAAAATAATTGTCCACATTTGGATCAACGTGAATCGACGTTATTTACGACGGGGTTTATCAAATCCAAGTTCATACAAAGTGTTGTCAATCTTAAGGCGTGCATTGAGCGCAGAGATTACGCCATTGTTTCTGCAACTTGCCAGACAAAAGGACTGCCAAATTTCATAATAAATTGGTTTAGATTTTCCTTTTGAACGTTCATAATAATCTTTGTTTAAACCAATTGTAACTGAGTAGTAAAAAATTACATATTTTGAATACTCTTGTTCAAACAGTGTGCTGTCTTGAATAGTCGTTTAAGCACCCTCATTTCTCTATTTTCACGTGATGTGAATTTCACTTCTCATTTGTCGCTTGTGGCTATATTGAAAACTATGTTGTCCACTCCTGGACTAGACTAGACCGGGGGCCGAAACCTCGACGTTGGGCACCATAAAATAATAGGCCTACTGTTAGTTCCCATATATATATATATATATATATATTAGGGTGCTGTAAGAAAAATAGAAGTAAAAAAAAATACAGTTCACATTACTTTTTTTATATTCCTTTTAGTGAAAAAAAGACACGAAAAGAATATATTTGGTAACTTATTGCCTCAGCGCCTGTTAAATTCTTGTATACAATAACATTTTTATTAAGTTTGATTACAAAATTTTAAACAGTGGAAAAAAAGTGTAATTGGATAGTTGAAGTCTGTAGCCAAAGCAATGACCCTCTCAGCACAGACATTTACAACCTTAAGACTTTGTTGTTAGTTCCTCGGTCCCGGCACAGATTTATCTGATTACCAAACCCTTCCTTCACCTCTGACAAGACATCTTGTGAATGTGGGGAATGCCATATTAGCGTAAGTGCGTATAACCCGAGCGGATAGTAAGACGCGGTGCTAATAATAATAATAATAATAATAATAATAATAATAATAATGTTAGTTTCAAAATGGAGTATTGTTCCATTCTTCTATATATCTGTATTCAGGAACGAAGAATAAAAACTTAAATGCACACTTTATATTCGTGGTGTACATCTTTGTCACAAGTAATCAGATGAAAGTTGGATTACCTTCGCTTTTCGAACATTACATCTATTGTGGCTTTCCTCAGAATTGATGAAATTCAATTAAAGTGATTATTTGCCTGCCAATGAGATGCTATTACACGAGCAAGTGAGGTAATGTATGGTAATTTGGTCTGACTTGCGAGATGGTTTACCAAACAAAAGTTCGTGTCCTCGGCAACCCTTTGAATCGCCGGAGTAAAGTTCGTTCACGGTTAGGAGTTTACCTCTGAAAGGCCCTTTTCCCTACCAGAAATATATTATATAGTAGGATATTGGTAGGAAAAAAGACCTTTCAGAGGCAAACTCCTACCGTGAATGAAGTATAGTAGGTATAGTCAACAATGAAATGTTGGTACTATTTGTCCAAAAGCGACAGCTGCAGGTCACATGACTTGACGTATGAATACACCAGTTTACACTCCGTTTGCCCTGAAAGGTTACACTATGATTCAAACTGTAAGTTGGGACCACACTGCTGTCACGGTAGAAGTTACTCTCTGGAAGGTCTTTTTTCCTACCAATATCCTACTATATAATAGGTTTCCGGTAGGGGAAAAGGCCTTTCAGAAAACAATTCCTAAGGTGAACAGACTTTCCAGGCAGGATGCTCTTTAAAATAAGCGCTATCATGTGGCCATTTTAATAACCTCCCAAAATGTTGGACTTGTCGATTCGCTTGTTCGCCCTTAGGAACCACTGGAACAATATTATTTAGCACCGCGTCTTACTATGGAGGAAGTGAACCCGCATTTGCGTGGAGGGAGAGTGGAAAACCATTTTAGTAAAAACCTCCCCCCCAGTTCACCCGACCGAGTTTCCACTGGAACAATATTATTTAGCGCCGTGTCTTACTACCCGTTCGGTTTATACGCTTTAAGTACTAATTACTCTAACGGATTAGGAATTGGGAAGGTTGAATTTGAGGAAGTGAACCCGCATTTGCGTGGAGGGAGAGTGGAAAACCATTTTAGTAAAAAAACCTCCCCCCAGTTCACCCGACCGAGATTCGAACCTCGATCTCCCCCCGTCCTCGGCAGTCGAGAGCTCAACACGACAAGCGCGTTAGCCAACTACGCCACCGAGGCGGGTCACTGGAGCAAAATGTGCGGTTTGTGCGCGGGTACAACTCAAGAATATAGCTTCAGACAACCATCCTAGCATGCTAAGAATGTCGACACCATCCCTCCCCTTGGTTTCCTGATGAACCTGCGTTATTAGCTGGAACATTTGCTAGACGTGATTTACAAATACTCGAACGACAAAAACACTCCTTTCATTTTTATTTTACACTTTTTTAGTTTTTCATCTTTTTATTTGTTCAGACATAATCCAATGTAGATTATTATAAGACATTTTTGATTGATAATTGAACCGCAAAAACCAATACTAATTGTTACAGCATTTTTTTAATTTTAATTGGGGCTATTTAACTCGCACGTTTTGAACCAACGGGTTATTTATCAACA
The DNA here is from genome assembly GCA_901482245.1 of Timema douglasi. NCBI lineage: Eukaryota > Metazoa > Arthropoda > Insecta > Phasmatodea > Timematidae > Timema > Timema douglasi. Next base: position 1,048 of record CABEEJ010011624.1, on the reverse strand, counting down.
CATGACGTACAAACTAACTTAATTCCGGGTCGGACTCGACAGCTTCCTAGTCACCCGACCATCAGTTTATCAAGAGAAGCGCCAATTTCACAAAAGTGTGATCCACTAAATAACTGATCTTCGTATCCTTTGGTGGTCCGTCGAGGGACCATAAATATCTCAGTTGATCAAACCGGGGCTTCCTTCTCAAACCGTAAACTTGTTTTCTCATACTATTTCGTTACTTTTAATCATTTCTTTTCATCCAACTCGAAACAATATTTTAAACATGATTAAAAGTACTTATTCTTCGTTTTGGAACGTTATTGACTGTGTAATATAGTGCACACGTCACTACATTTTAATGCAGGCATCGTATTTACTTGGAAAAGAAAAAAACTAGTAATTGTATTATATATCATAAATGATTTTATAATTATTTTATAGCATTTTGAAATAGTTAACTGAATAAAATATTTGTATTCACTACGTGGGCGCATCATTGTAAAAAACTTGTTTATGTCATGTTCAAGCACATTGTTTAAATTCGTCGGTCGCCATTTTGAAGCTATTTTCGTTAGACCTTTTGTGAAAGTGGTGTGAATAATGATTTTTTTAAAGTGGAACAAAACAATAAATAAGCTTTGTGTCCGACCTCAAATAAATATATAAATAATATTGGCCAAAATTACTGTGGTTAACTATCGCATTAATATATTACCATCTGTTTTCATTAGAGTCATCCAAAGTGATAGATGTCAGCTGTTGGCGTAGGGATATATTAGGGACTATTTCTAGTAACTTTTTGATCTGTCATCCAGGTAAACTTAGGTCATCAATGAATTATGCATGGGGCTACATTGTGGAGCTCTAATGTCTACATATGCTACATGGGACAAATTCTAATGTACAGTAGCCCCGTGGCTTCTTTGGTGCTGACTGACAGCTCACAGCTGACTTCTGAGTCAACATTTAGGTATATGCAGTAGCCCCATGGCTTCTTTGGTGCTGACTGACAGCTCACAGCTGACTTCTGACAATCAACATTTAGGTATATACAGTAGCCCCA
>CABEEJ010011623.1:0-10490 GCA_901482245.1 Timema douglasi | reverse complement strand
CTTTACATTATGAGCCTTTGGCTTAGAAAGTTGTAATGTCTTAGTCATAGACTTGCAAACTTCCACAAGTTCCATTAACCTATTTTAGCCAATATTTCTCATGACATCGTGTGCATCTGTTTAATTTTTGGTAGTGCAATATTAGCTTCGGTGAGAAAACCAGGGAACTGCACTAGAATCATAGTGGGGTCCGAGCAAATAATACCTATTTTTCTTGGCCTGTTGTTTGGCTCCTATTGTTGGTGTTGCTCTTAGTGTAATTACTATTAGAATATTATGTACTATTGAATGCTCAGGCAGTACCGGAAGGGAATAAGACCAGCCATAGTACTATTTTGTTGACACCTGTTTCTTAGCCATCAATCGATGTTATCAAAAGATCTTTCTGTTGTTTATAATTATCTGAAATGTTTAAAGGATATTATTTTGAAAAACCAATCAAGCAAAACTGATCAAAATTTACATGTATATCTTGTTCAATACCTTCAGTTAATAACTATTTAGTTGTTCTCCTTTTTAGAAAACTTCTACCTGTAGCCTGGCACCTGCACAGCCCTTGTAGCTACAGTCAATACATCACAATTTTCAAAGTCTTATTGTTTGCATCAAGCTTCAGACGTATAACCTTTAATATTATTGTAAACCTTAAATTTGTTATATCTGTTTTATTTGATAAATCTTTTTATTGTTAAACTTATTCTTTTTCAATTTAAATTGTGTAACCTGTAGGACAAAAGTGCCTCACAGGTGTCATTTTTCAATTTTCAGAATATGATATGTTTAGCAAGATATGTTGTGTAAATATTAGGAATGGTCAAAAAAACACCAATCTACCAAGAATAAAATAAATAGCTCATTTTTCTTCGGTTTGCAGTACATGTAGTATGATTACATACATTCAACTACTAGCTGTTAGATCTACCTTACCCCAACCACCACTTTTGTTTAAAAAACATCTCAAAAGCGTGTTGGCACTCCACCTGGGTCAGTACCACTTGGTTGTAAAACCTTGATACCAAGACGTAACCAAGTCAATTGCGAAAACTCGTTTAGTGATAAAATATAACTTTTTTTAAACTGTCCTCTATTATAGTTATTGTGACTGTTTATGAATGTAGATTGGAACGTGAAAATAGCGAGTATCGACAACAACGGAATTCTGCTCTTGATGAGCGAGACAGTCTCCAGCGCTTGTGGGAGCGGCGAGCTGTTGAATTGGAGCGCATACAAGAAGAGTGCAAGTCCTTGAACTTGGAGCTGAAGGCCGCAAATATTTCAAAATCAGAAGCCATCACTAAATATGAAGAAGTTAAGAGTCTCCAAGAGTCACTACTCTACAAGTGAGTCAGTAATATAGTTTTTATAGTTTTATATTCAAACCTTTCAGGGATCGTAATACCCTTACGACCCAGTTGGTCGCTATTAAAGTTTGGTAATGGTGCTAAAAACAAAAAACAAATAAAGGGGTTTAGAAGGTGGTTTATTATGAATCCACCAAAATGTTGATGTACGCATGTAATGTTGTGCCCACAGGAGGGTCCTTGATATTATTAATTTTTGCTAATATTGGAAATTACTACATTTCACACCAACACTACTTTAGATTTGGTAATACATACAAAATTTAATCTCTATTTTAATTTTCATTTCTTAGTTGTATTAGGTTTTTAATTTATTTTTGTGGTTTGTTGTGGCTATCATTTTATCAGTGCTGCCTCTTTCTATATTCTTATAAATCTAATTATTTAAGTGTTTTCATGGTCATTTGATTTGTGCAGAGCACATGATAGTGTAAATTGCAGTGGACTAATGTAATTTAAGATTGTTTGATAACATAAATTACAGGAGGGGTTTTACTGATGAGTTTAAATACCTTATTTGTTATTACCCTTTGGACTTTACCACTAATGTGTAGGGGCTTAGGAAGGTTTAACTTATAGGAAGTACACTCGCATTTGAATGGAGGGGAAGTGGATAAAAACATTTAGGAAAACAACCCTCGGTACACCCAACCAGGATCAAACCCCGATCCCCTTCCCCATTTCCAACAGTCTAGTCTATTGCTAAAGTAGTGCCTTAGACTATGCGGCCACTAAAGTGGTTGATGGATGGTTATGTTGCATACTATTAATAGTCGGTGACCTGGCGGTATAGGGGCAAGGTGTCAGACTTTTGTGCTGGAGCCCGGGGTTCAATCCTCGGTCCCAGCCCTAATTTATCTGATTACCAAACCCTTCCTTCACCTCTGACAAGACGTGTATTAATCACAACTTGGGAATGTGGGGAATACCAGGCCTCCACCATGGTTTGGATTCAACGTTAAACTGTAGGTCCTCCATTTTATTGCACAATCGCACTACCATTAAACATTAGTGTAAGTGCGTATAACCCGAATGTGTATTAAGACGCAATACTAATAATATTAATAATGAGCTATGGGCTAAGTTAATTAAACCTTTTTAATGTGATGAATAAAAATTGATAAAGCTACGAACATAAAAAATGAATTAAAATGAGTCTATAAACTTTTAGTCTGGAAAGTTTTTATCCCCACAAAATAGGGCAAATACAAAAATTCCTCACATATTAATATACTCATCAGGATTCATTCAAGGATCAAGGTCAAACTTATCTTAATGTGTGGATTTTATTTGGATTGTCAGTGTAAGTTTTCTCAATTAATTGTTGTTAAAGCTTTCATTTGTAGTTTAACTGTGGTAAATAATGATTTAAATATATGTGCAGGGAATCTCGCTTTGAGAAGGAACGTATCTTCTTGAACAACACCATTAAGACCCTAACAGATGAACTGAACAAGCACACTAGTGACTTGAACCAAGCTCGTCGGGACTACATGAACCGGTTGCTCACGCTTGAGGGGCAGCTCTCCACGAACACTGAGCAGGTACAACTGGACTTTTGAGTTCCTATTGTCATAGAGTGAGTAAGTAAGATAAAATACTCAAATTTGTAAAATAGTAAATTTGACCCTTCTCGAGTATCAACAAATCTATTTTAATGGATGGTACAGAATAAAGAATATAAGCAATGAAAAATGCATTTCCATCTGCTTTGAAAGAAAATTAATGATCATTTTAGCAAATTATCAAATCTCAGAGCACCTGTTCGGGATTAGAGCCTTGACCTTTTGAGTCAAAATTAAGTATGTTGGCTGCTAAGCCAATTACTTTAGTAAAAGCTTAATTTTTTTTCTCTATAGTGAGACAAGGCATTGAACTATGTTTTGTTTGTTTTAGTTTCAGACAGCAGAACGAACTATTGAGGAATTAAAAACTAAATTAAATATTTCTAATGAAAAAATTGAGAAGTTGTCAGATAAATTGAAAGAGCAAAGAGAAGATGAAATTCGTTTGAAAGAGACTTATGATAAAGAATTGGAGGCTCAAAGAAAAATGGTGGAACTCTACAAAGGTAATTAAAAAAATCAAATGTTGATGCTGCCTTTCGAGCTTATGTATTAGAAAAGACTACTTATTTTATTCAAAGCATATAAAATATTTCTGAAAGTAAATATGCATCAGATCTAGATGTCATATTTAATTGGATACATACAGATCTATATATTTGTGGTCACTTTATAAAAGGAAATAAATATATGTTTATTGAAGACAATTTTCACCAGGAATATTTCATTTCTAAGTACATCACACTTATCTAATTGTTCACTCTCATTTAGCAGGTTGCTAAATGAATGCTACCTTCTTCAAATTTACACAGATTTTGCCTTCGTTCACTACTCTTTAAGTTACATATTTTAGGTACACTAATGTATTAAACTTAAAAAAAAAGTAATCTAATTTTTGTTTTTTGTTATTTCAAAATATATATAGAAAGGTATCTTGTAGAGGTGCTGTGTTGGGTATGGGTACAAGCAGGTCTCGTATGGATATATAATTTTTACAGACAAGAGTTGCTCGGCGGACAGTAAGTCGGAGGAGTTGACAAGTGGAGTGAAGCAACTCCAGCAGCTCTTGCAGGAAGCTACACAACAGTATGGTGATCTTGAGATGGAAATGAACAGGAGAATTGTTGAACATCAAGAAGAGTTGGCTGAGAAGGAACAAATCATTGACCGGCTACAAAAGGAGCTGGATGATGCTAATGAACTGCTCAAGTCTGCTCAACATGGTGAGCTATCGTTTTATGACCTTTCTATTAATTGACAAAATTAAACTATAGTCGGAACAAACATAAACATCTCTTTTGGACATCCTCATAATTATAATGTCTCTTTTTTTAGCACCACCTTTAAACCAAAAAATCTAATTTATTTACCACAAATCAAGGCATACTTGCTAATTTCAACATACCTTTAAGGTCCTCAAGTCATTTTAACAGGATACAGTGTACAAGCGTTAGAATATTTAATAAGGCATGTAAAGTAGACAACTCCCAGTACTTGAATTTTAGAGATTGAACCAATCTGGCTTAAGCTTATTTCTTGAAAAATCTTGGAATTAATTTTTACTGCCTGAATTTCGGGAATTTCAATTTCCCAAAAATCGTGATCTTGTTCAGGCCTAGTATTATAAAGCTACCAGAATTTTGTGATATGTTCTTTCACAAACTTTTATTCAAAACATTAAGATGACTATCAAAACAGATTTAGAGTTTACTCTAGCATTTTATGAATTTATATTACATGTGTGAAGTAAAATAAATTTAAATATCTTCAAGTTGACCACTTGGCCTCTTAAAATCGAATTATAGTCATACTTTTGTTGATTTAAACTCAAATTAACGATAAAGTTATGTCAATAACCAACAAAATTTCTCCCTGAAAAATTTGTTACTTTCAACCAAAAAACACTGAAAATAAAACTGCCTTATATTGACGAAAGGTAAACATTTAAAGAAAGAGACAAAAACAAACATGTTTAAAAAACCAAATCATACTATTACCGTCTTCTATACAGCTTTTAGCTGAAACTTTATATTTTTATTGCACCATACTACTTGAATAAAATCTTATTTCACATTTTCAACCAAAAAGAATATTTTATTTATCAATTTAACTGCCAAAATTCATCTTTTTATCTAACAGAATTTAATTATTTAATTTACCACAAATCAGGGTCTCTGAATATTACTACAAAGAAGTATTTCTCAATCATTTCATTATGGTAACATCCTCTATATTTAGGACTCTTTATTTCAGGGTTAGAAAAAACCCAGCCATCCCCTATACGTAGGACTTGTTAATTCAGGGTTAGAACAAACCCAGCCATCCCCAATACGTAGGACTCGTTATTTCAGGGTTAGAACAAACCCAGCCCAGGTTTTTTTTAAACCCGGGTTTTAGTGCGTTTTTCAGGAAACTTTAAAACTTTGATTTCTACATGGGCTTTAACTAAATTTATAGTCTTTCGGTCAAACCTGATACATTTATGCAGCAGCGTATTGGGTGTATATTAAAAAGTAAATTTGTAAAAGCTGTTAATATTGTGAATAGTAGGCCTATGTACAACTAGGATATGTTATGCCAACTTCAATAAATTAGACTGCTTTCATTTAATTTTTATATAAAAAAACAAGGTTTTACTTAGGATGAATGTTATTAAATGTTATAGCCCAACATATTGATAAAAGACAATCTTGTTTTTTTATCTCAGACTACAATTATAAAGGGCAAACAAAATTTTTTTTTTGTATTTCTATATTATTCATCATTTTTATTAGAAACTGTAGCTTTGATTGATATAGTCAAATTCTGAATTATCTAAGTGGATTAAATTAATGTGTGGTAGAAACTTCAGGTAAGTTTTTGCAAGAAGCTCACTGTAAACTGTATACTAATATTAAAAAGCAGTTTTTAAAATAACTGTAGGGTTTTCACCAACTACGCGACACGGGCTAGACAAGGGACGTATGCTTAAATAGCAATAAATATTACAAAACAGCTGGACTGACGCCAGGCTACGGTCAGTTGATTCGAAAAGAAAAACAGTGTGATAATTATAAACAAACGTTAACTGGAAATTATATACATATAGTACTGTTAACACATTTATAATTTAAACTAGCTTGCTTGATTGGGACAAAAGAAAATTATTTGAGAGACATAGTATAATGAATAGCACTAGAAAGGTTATTTGATTACATTGGTAGATGGCTAACATACAGGTGTCTACACATTATAGTACAATGGCCGGTCTTTTCCCTATTGGTACTGCCTGAGCATTCATTAGGACATGTAATTACTGACCCACTCCCTGGGGTACAATACTAATATAATTCATACAAGACTAATACTCAACCAATAGGTGCCAAAAATGGGCTAAGAGAAAAAGGGTATTATCTGCGCGGACCCCATATAGAAACAAGTGCAGTTCCGTGCTTTATGCACCCAAGCTAATAATACCACATGCGAAGTGTGACAACAAGAATAATTCAATACAATGAACACACTAACCCAACTTTACCCTAAAAAAAAGGATAGACAACTTGGTTGTAGCCATAAAACAACTGTGTAATTCTAAGGACTCAAATAAGAAATATCGTGCTCACTGAGAATAGTAACCATTTGGATTAAGTCCTCATTACATCTGGAGCTCAAGGCTCCTATATCGAAGCTATATCTTATGGATATAGGACCATAATAACAAGTCTGAGTGATTTTAGCAACACTAGAGTTACTGTGACAACATCAACAGAGTTGTAACAATACAAAACCAAAATCTAGTCATTCTGACTGAAACAAGAATTTAAAATAATCGTAATAGTCGCCTTGACTATACTAAGTCTGAAATAAACAATAAGTCAGATGGACTTATTAAATAAACAATTTCTAATCTTTTAACTAAATAAGTTAGATGGATGTCACCTCTATACTTAAGAAATCGGAGAAGATATTCCTTGGTGGTGCGGCGGTGAGAACCACCTCCAACACATCATGGCCACCGATTCCTTCGTGAAGAGAGGTTTTTCTCAGAGACGCGGTGGATAGTACCACGTCCAATGCTGCATGGCCACCGGGCCCTTCGTGAAGAGAGTTTTTTCCTCAGAGGCATGGCGGTGAGCGACACGCCCAATACTCCAGGGCCACCGGTCCCTTCGTGGAGAGAAGTTCCTTCTTCAACGACGTGATGTGATAGACTAATATTTTATAAATCTGGGGGTACCTATTTTATACCCTTTTTCTGACTAGAACGGAACAAAAAGAAAACAGAAAAGACGTGATAACACAGCTGATGATAGGAGCTTGCGGGGTGGGGAAAAGGGGAGGTTCAAAGACACGCCGCCACGACAGTGGCGCTCGAGGGTCGTGGAAGCGAACCTAACATAGGTCTAGTTCTTTTCTACGACTGAAAGAGTAGTAAGTGGATGTGTTAGGAAGCACACTGTCACCATTCGTGTTCAATATTATGCTAGAAGGCATGTTGACGTTATCTGATCCTATCCAGCCACGGTGAATAAGTCTTGAAGCATATTATTCCTGAATGCCACTTTTCTAAATAATACAGGTCTCACAACACTTTAGTTCCTGTGATCAGGTAAGAAGCTAGAGAGCGCTAGTATATTTTCACAATAACACACACCCCAGTCAACCAGTAGAAGAGTGTGAATAACAAAGGTTTCAATTTATGGTTTTAACTTTTTAAGTATCGTAGTGATTAAAACTAAAGCGCACATAGAGGTAGAGTGAAAAACACTTAAAACACTTTTTTCAGCGCCCCACCCATCTGGTATTTGAAGTCCAACCTTCCCATTACTAGCAAACTGGTATACACCCCAATGTTCTTACGATGTGGGTAACTCGACTTACCGCCCGGTCTTGGGGAGCATCGGACAGCTCTGTTCAACAATGACTTAGAAAGGCTGTTGGAGAGGGAGGTGAAGGGTGTGTGACACGGAGGTACACTTTAAAATTTTGAATTTTTTTCGGTGACACAGCTTTGTACCGTTTTGTGCCAAAAACAAAAAGTTTTGTACCCTACCCCCAACCCCCCATTTTGAGTAGTTAGCATATCAAAGTACTCAATCTAAGTTACTGCAGGAGTACCACTTTAGAATTTTGAGCTTTTGTCAATNTGAGTAGGCCTATTAAGCATATCAAAATGGCCATTACAAATTAAGAGGTGTTTACATCTTTAGAATTTTGAGCTTTTTTTGATGCCAATGTTTTTTACTTGTTTTGTACCACAAACAAAATATATTACATCCCCATTCATTTTGAGTAGTTAGAATATCAAAGTGGTCACTCAAAGTTAATTCTGGGGTAATACTTTTGAATGTAGGAGTTTTTCTATGTAAACAATTTGCAGTAGTTTTTTACCACAAATAAAAAGTTTTTTACCCCCAACCATTTTGGGTAATTATCACAACAGCGTGGTCACTCAATTAGAATAAAAAATTAAAGTGGAATCACTCCAAATAGCTTAGAGGGTCATCCAAATTTGAAATATTTATAGGTGAGAAACACTTTGTTATATGGCTTAGGCCTTAAAAGAATTTATTTATTTAAAATCAATGCTAAGACTACTCATAGCTTCTAGAGTGATCAATTTTACAAAAAATTGTTGAAGGAGGGCCACTCTAAATAATTTATAATATAAACTAACTGATTTAAAAAAAAATATATAAGAGGAAAACCACTGTTTAAAAATACATAAGCTCCTAATATGAATGAGAAACTATTAAATGGCTTTAAACAGAACTCTAGTATTGTAAGTAACTATGTAATTTATAATTATGACACCCCCATACCTCCCTATGAAAATGATTTGGATCCGCTTTTGAGGTAGTATATTAATTACATTATACTTTATAAATCTCGATTAATCCGGCGAGATATTATACGCAAACCAAATTTATGTTACAAAGCGGTACAGAATTATTACAAAAAGCTTGCATTGAAAAAACTTCAAAATCATAAAGATCAAATTACCCTTTAATTTGGAGTGGCAATTTTAATATGCTAATTACTCAAAATGGTGGGGGTATAAAACTTTTTGTTTGTGGTAGAAAACGATATAAAACTAAAACAAACTGTTGGCATAATCGGGTGAAAAACAACATTGTAGCCAGTCAGGTACAACGTTAAGTAAAACGAGGGTCAGAGATTATTGACAATGTTTTAAATAAACAATGTTGTAATAGACAACGTTACAGCAGGGTGAATCAATAAGCTGGATTTTGTTGCAAATGCTGAGACTGTTGAATATTTGAAAATATATTTTATGTAAAGCAACAATTTACCATACCATAATCTTCTTTTTGGGCGAACCACAGTGTTGGCCGTTCAGTATAAGCCTCAATACTCTTCATAATAGGTGAATTTATACACAACTATTCAAGAAACTAGAAAGACTCGAAGCACATGTTAAGTGTTCATGTAGACCTGAACCCGTGTCTCTACACGAAAATACTTCCAAGCACCACTTCCCACTAGTGTTCACTTGCTTCTAATAAGTCCTACATCTTGGTTCCAATAACAACTATTTCTACTTATAGTATTTTTACAGAAATGTTCGTCGACTACTCAAACGAGACAATAATTTTCTATATTGTCCTGGTATATGTGAGTGGTTTTTATAACTATTTCATTTCATTTTATTTCGTATTTAAAGGTTAGCTCATTGTTGACAAAATTCAAACGTCTAATTGTTTTTAATTTTGGATATATATTTAGTAAAAAAATCATATACATGTTTAATTTTTTATTGATCACAGTTATAATATTGATTCAATTAATCATTATAGATGCGATTCATTAATAAATATATCCAGCTATAAAAAATGGTTACACACACCACTAATCAAGGCTTTAGAAAAGGGATCGTAACATAATAAAAACTATTTTCAATTATTGACTTATTTTTAAAATTATTTCCTGGAAGCGCGCCCCATTTTCGGAGCACCTGCGCTACACTAATGCACATGTAGTAATCTTTAGCCCACATCACTAGTCACAAAGGAACAAGCCGTGCATCCCAACTAATTAAAATGCACATGTGCGTGGATTTACTCAGAAGTTCACACAAACATACTTACTATTTACAACTCTCTTGGGATCGAGGGATAGAGGGAATGCCCTAAAATATCGTGCTGGTCCCTATGGCATAGCTTAGTGGAATTGTAATTATTTAGCACCATGTCTTACTAACCGCTCTGGTTATAATTATAATAATAGTAATAATAATAATAATGATATTATTATTACTATTATTATTAAGTCCAGAGTACAACACATACATTTTTCTCTAAATGACGGATTTGGCCGCTGAGAGAGTACGGCTGTGTTAAGCACTGACTGATGGGGGTTAGATGGGGCAGTTTTACCCAGGGTCCCACTTATCGAGACCCCCAACCACACAAATATTTCTATTTCACGAAAACGAGTTTTCCGCATTCACAATCCACGTGCATTTAAGATTGATTTATAGTACATTTTTAAACACAGAAAACAAAGGGTATGGTCTGGGAGGACAGCCACCCATGACAAGAGGGACCAATCTAGGCTAACTTCA